>JARQOC010000244.1:5000-107484 GCA_033576535.1 Allobates femoralis
AGGATACAATCACAGTAAGTATTAAGGGACATCTTTTACATTAGCATGAAAAATACAATTAAAATGATCAACTCAGAGTCTGGTATACTTTCTCCAAACAAAGAAAGCAAAAATGTACATCTCCCTGGCTTGATATTTTTTTAGACCTAATGTGAACCGGTCAGCAGGTTGTTCCCCCTATAAACTGGGCCTCTTCCAGTAACCCTTAAATACAACATTCTAAAATACGATATAAGTCCCCCAAAACTATCCATATAACATAAAAAATCCTTTATTAAACTCAACTATGTGTGGTACAGTCCGATGGGCATCCCCTGACCTTGAAACTGGCGTCTCCCCCTCTGCTTGTGTTGACACCAAATGCCCTCCACTGCGCTCCTGGGCATGGCCCCACTTTTCCTGTCATCCGAGGGCAAAGCAAAGTATTAAGTTCTCTGCCAGGTTTGTTTGACCTTTCTCCACCCTGCTCATTACAATACTTGCTCTCCCCCCAGCAGGGAAAGAAAAGTGCAGAAGCGCAATGGAGGGAACTGTGTGGGTGACATAGGATGCTTCATTCAATGAAACAGGGGAAGGAGACAGTGATCGCAAAAGAGAGGAAAGGGACCCAGATAAAGATTTACAACACTCATCGGATTGGAACCGCCACATAGATGAGAAAAAAAAAAGGTATTTTTTTATGTTGTACAGATGGGCCCCGGAGATTAGATACAATATTGAAAAATTTTATACAGTATAAAAAGTTTCCCGGTGTTGGCCACAGTTTATATGGGTAAAACATGGTGTCAAGTTCCCTTTAATTGGACATTGGCACTATAGCAGATCTGTAAATTATCAGGATCTCCGTTCTTCCTTATGATCTATAAGCAGTGCTATATTGTGATTACAATTGTGACCAGGTGCCACAAAACAAAATAAATGGGGCAAAATTTGGACTTCAGTAAGGAATTTTAAAACTAGATCAAATAACCCACACACTACCCTAAATGGGGGGCCCAGTTCCCCCGAAACGCAGAGTCTGTAGTTTGGGGGTTCTGATCTGGCACAATCCTTTTAGTCTATTTAAAAGCTTGTTAAAAGCGCTATAACTTTGAGGAGTTTACCAAAAAGGGGCGCTGGATTTTTCATCCCTCCTTACTGAAGTACAAATTTGCAAAATTTCCTAAGGAAGATGTGGCTTTAAGGGTCGTGGCACACATCATTGAAAACGCAGAAATT
Organism: Allobates femoralis; assembly: GCA_033576535.1. Taxonomy (NCBI): domain Eukaryota; kingdom Metazoa; phylum Chordata; class Amphibia; order Anura; family Aromobatidae; genus Allobates; species Allobates femoralis. The sequence continues at coordinate 6,219 of JARQOC010000244.1, forward strand.
TTGGACGCAAGCTTGCCCTTCGTCCAAAAACGCTCCCGTAGTACAGTCTAGAAATTGGGGAGGGGATTTCAAGAAATCCCAACCTCACAAATGCTTTGACCCCCCGAAAGCGTGTTTGGAGCTGCGGTGGGGTTTCCGGAGTCCGCTCCCCCCGCAGAAATTTTTATTTCATCTGCAATCGGAAGGGCTGCCAACGGGTTGACCCAGGGGAAAGCTGCCCCTGGCACCCCCGCACATGGTGATTCCCAAGGGTGGCTGGGGCCCACCCCGGTTTTCACTCCGGTCGGGGAGTGAGCTCCCCGTCCAACACCAGCTCCTCCGGACCATGTCACCACCCTAAGCCTCCTCACCTACTTAATTTGTCTTCTTAATGGTTTCCCGGAAAACTCCTCTCCATAAGGTAGAAAAGCAATTTCCCCCAGACCTCATAAATGGGGCAGATTTTCTTTCCACCCACAAGAAAGCCCTTTAAAAAACTAAAATCTCTTCACTTTTACAATACTTGAGGTTTTTTCTCCATGAAACTCACCTTTAATTTTCAGGACAGGTTTGCCCAACTGGTCATTGTAAAACTTAACTTATTGTTGTCCTGTTTTAAAGGAGCAGAGCTAAGAAATAATAATTATAAACAAAAAATTAGTAACACTCATTTTAGTATGGCTTTAATACACTATGTATTTTTTTCATCTATTTTTCACCAGCATTTCATTTTTAGATCCAATTTTTCTGTGCGATTAATTTACTATTATATTTTTTAACCCCTTCACCACCCGGCGTTTTTTTCGTTTTTCCCTTTTTTTCATCTTTTGGCTCCCCTGCTTCCAAGAGCCATAAACTTTTTTCTTTTTTTTCCCGTCAATATAAAACAAAAGATGGATTGTTTTTTTGCAAGATGAATTGTATTTCAGATCAATCATTTTTTAAAAAACCTTTAGTGACAGAAAATTGGGAAAAATTCCAATGCTGAAATTGCAAAAAAAAGTGCAATTTAACACGTTTTGTATTTTTGGTTTTTTATTCACCCATGTTCACTATATAGTAAAAAGACTGTTGGTATATGCCTCGGGTTGAAAACGAGTTCGTAGATGCCAGAACAAATACTTTAATTGTTATCTAAGAGGTGAAAAAAAATTCAGAATTGTAAAAAAAAAAAAATCCCACTTTGTGCGCCATGTCCGTGATGAACGTTCTCATTTTTTCCGGATTGGGGTTGTGTGACGGCATTTTTTTGTGGTTCGAACTGACTTTTTTTAAGAACCATTTTTGGGTGGGAAAGCGCTGTTTTTGATCACCCTTTAGTGAACTTTATTACAATGCTGCAGCGACCAAAATAACGTATTTGGCGTTTTTTGGGGCCCTTTTTTTCCGTTAAAGCAGTTTACAGCCTGATAACCCGATTTCATATCTTGATAGATCGGGTATTTCTGAACGTGGCGATACCCAAATAGTGTATGGTTTAATTTTTTTTTAATACTTTTATTTCAATGGGCAAAAGGGGGGTAAATTTTAAACTTTTGTGGGTTTTTTTTTTTCCCAAAATTTTTAAAAACATAATTTTTTTTTAATTCCTTTTTTTACAGTGCCCTCGATGAGATCAGCTGAGATGTTGGTAAATGATGTGATCTCACATCAAAAGGGCCCGACCCGGCCCCAAACGTACCCTTATGTTATGGGTCATGCCCGGGGTTAAAAAACTTTTAAAATAAAGGTCCCAAAAACCCCCTTACATTTAAAAATAACATTTTGATGTTGGCTGGGTGTTTTTAACATGTAATGTACCTTTGCATGAAGGATTGTTTCACATAATACCCCTAGGTGAGCTACAGGTACAGTGGTTTATTATGAGAGTGTGGGCACCTCTGATCAACAGCCAGAATTCAAGAAGCCAAAACCACACCCAATCTGGTTAAATCCTCCCAAGGAAAAAGGTCGTTAAATTGTCGTTTTTGACTTTTTGGATTACCACTTCCAATAGGTGGTGCTAGAGTTCAAGTCTACTTCCCCTAAAGAGACAATTTATACATATTAATATTAGGATTACACAGCCAGTCTGACATGGATTTAGTACACAATCAAATAAAATCCAATCACTAACATACAAACATTTTTTGTAATGTGAAAACTGATGACTATCCAATATAACTTTTTATGTTTTTGGGATTTTTACTCTGAGTTAGAAATAGGAGCAAACTATTTTAATATACAGGCATATATTATGAAATTAATCAGCCCCAGAACATTTTTTTGGAAAATGTAAGGGTGGGGTGCTCACACGGGAAAATTGCGGGCTTTGTTGCCGCTCCCTTCAAAAAACGCTGTGGTCCCGGCAAGCACAGTGGATGGGATTTCAGAACTCCCATGTTCACTATGTTTCTCTGTTCTTTCAGCTGCGGGCGGAAAACCGCCCATCGCATCTCTGCGAAATATTAATTTCATGCAGGGTAATCGGAAAGAGATCACCACAGGTACCACAGAGAGAAACCCCCCCCTGAAAACCCAACGCAGATCAGGGAGTATAGGGGGGGGCTGCAGTCCAACACCAGCACCTCCAGATCTGACACATACCCTAAAAGATATTCATGGAGAGGAAAATAAAAAGAAAGCTTAAATAGAAAAAAAAGATGACAGTAATAAGAAAGCAAAAGGCTTCAATTAGTAGGTGAAAAGACAAGGAGGGGACAATGCCGGAAACAGGTGTAAGGAATGCCAAACCTTTTTCTTAAAGCTCCTCTAATTCACTTTCATCTCTCTTTCTTTTTTCACCTGGGAGGATACATCACAGTAAGTATTAGAACAGTCATAAAAACAGTTACATGAAAAATAAAATAAAAAGATCAACTCAGATCTGGTAAAACTGTCTCCAGCAAAGAAAGAAAAAAATTTAATTTTCCCTGGCTTGATATTTCTAGCCCCTAATGTAAAACCGGCAGCAGTTTTCCCCTATAAGCTGCGGCCTTTCCAGTAAGCCCTTATATACAACATTCTCAAATACTGTATATAAGCCCAAATCTGATCCATAAAAACATAAAAAAATCCTTTTTTTAAAACTCAATAGGGTGGTGGTACAGTCCAAAGGCCTTTCCCTTGACCTTGATCCTGACGTCCCTTCTGCTTGTTTTTGTACAAAACAGGGGCCCTCCATTGCGCCCGGAAAAGCACACTTTTCTCTGTAAATGCCGAGGGCAGAGCAAAGTATTATAGTTCCATGCCAGGGTTTTTTTGACCTTTCCCACTCCTGTTTAAATTACAAAACTTTCTCTGCCCCAGCAGGTAGAGAAAAGTGCAAGGAGCGCAATGGAGGGAACTGTTGGGTGAACATAGGATGCTTCATTCAATGAAACGGGGAAAGGGGAAATTTACATTTGATCGCAAAAAGAGAGGAGGCACCAGATAAAGATCACAACCCCCATCGGATTGGACCGCCACATAGAAGGAATATAAAAAAGGTATTTTTTATTTTTGTACAATCTCCTGGAGATTAGATACAATAGGTAGAATTTATAAACATAAAGATTTCCTGGTGTTGGCCACAGTTTTAATGGGTAAAAACTTTGGTGCCCAAGTTCCCTTTAATGGACATTGGCAGCTATAGCAATCTGTAAGTATCAGGGGATCGGCCGTTCTCGCTATGAGCTAGTAAGCAGTGCAATATTGTGAATACAGGGACCGCCTCTAGACCAGGATTTATATCATTGAAAAAGACAAGTTATAGTGAATAAATTCCCCAAACTTTATATCATTCTTCACTCCCCTGATCAAAAAGATTTTCCACAACCAAATCTGACAAGTTCACTTTACTTTACATTAAAACCAAGAAAGTTTCCATCGAGCTTTACCCTGGTGCAGTATACTTTATGAACAAGATAAATTAAACATATAACTTACCTACTGACTTTCCCTTCTTTCTCCCCCTCCTAGGTGAACACCACTCCACAAACTCAATCACCTCGCAAAACCTCAAAACCCAACATTTACACTCATTTTCTGAGTCCCTTCTCCTCTCACAGACATGCTTCCATCCCTTTACACACATCTGCTGCCCTTTTAATAACACCACAATAACAGCAGCGCTCGATTCGGCCACCCCCCCTCACGCATACAAACTCGGGACAATCACGGCAACCCCTGGCAGACCAACCGACCAAAGAAACCCGAGACGGCTTCCGGGCCCTGAGCGGAGATAGAAGCATCCGTTCTGCTTAAACAATTTGTCGCATACAAGCAGTCCCTCACCAATTCAATTTCCAGGGTGACTGACGCAAAACAAACTTCCCTTTTCATCTTCCCATTTCCTCCCTGTCCTCACAACCCTAAACAAAACTTTTTAACACTTTCAATTATTTACTTCGTCCCCCAGCATCTCCTCCCTCTCCCTCTCATTTCTGCCAAAAAGACATGCCTCTTTCTTTAAGCAAAAGATTGATAACATTTAAGAAAAAGCCTGTAGAGTTTCCTGGGGGAATCTAAGACCCACAAGACACACCGGCATAGTGCGGGGGACTCTAGGGCCCGCACCTACCTTCTGCCACGGAGTAGGAACACAGCCATCGTACTAGGGCAAGTAACCTAAAAGCAAAGGAAGCACCCCTAAAAGCTCGGACCGGGGCCCGACCGAACCCATGAGCGGGACAGTGAAGGAGAAAAACAACCTTAAAGCAAATTGAGGGAGCAACCAGAGGAACCGTCTGACTGCAGTAAAACCCAGGTCCCCGGATAGGTGAAGAACTAAAAAAACTGTGAACTGTAATCTTTTCGCAAAGACTGGAACGAAAAGTACCCAGTAAGCTCAAAAGTCCCCTGAGACTGTTTAATTATTGAACTGCAGCAGAACCTTCACCTGCGGAGCTCCCCTTCCTGTCCCTAAAAGCTACGGGAGGAGCTGAGGAGAAGCTTGGTCCATCCAGAGCATGCAGCCCCCACTAAACTGCCCCGGGGACACCCACCCACCCTTGGAGGGTTTTTACCACCCAAATCCCTGCCCCCTCATCACCCCGTCCCCCGGCAAAAAACACGGCAGCAGGGTCCCCACTGACCAAAAATTCTTTGGGTGGCCTAACGAAAAACCCTTCCCTGTACATATCAATGTACAAATCCCCTATTTTCAATTTGATACCCGGACCACAGGACCGGGTCACAAACTCCCGTGACTCCCCACGCAGTAGCAGAGATCCTTTTTTCCTGAAAACCCCCCTGGCCTGGTCCCTCAATCTCCTTCTCTCCTCCCCTCAAAACTTCTTCCCACAACCGCATACAAGAATTTTCCATTGTGTTCCCCCATACCCCCGGAATTCTCTCCCCCCCAACACATAAAGATCCCCACCCACTTTTGAAAACCTTCAAAAGGAACCTAAACCCACCCCCTTTCCGACAAGCCTACAACTGCAGTAAACCTTAGCTACTAAACTGCCGCACGGTCACTTTCCCCCTCTCAATGGAAACCCTCACCCACCCTTTTAGACTGTGACCCTCACAGGCAGGGCCAATCTCCCTTCTGAACTTATGCATCCTTGTAATTGCTCTTTGTTTAATTTACTTGCTTTGTCACATAAAGCTCTAGAAAAAAATGAAACAAATAAAAATTTAAATAAAAAATAAATAAAATTAATAATATAAATACAATTTAAAAGAAAGATCTTTTACCATTTCCCTGTTCTTCTTTCTCCTAAGCTTTTAAATTTTTGTGAACTGCTATTTCCTCCTGCAGACTAAACAGAAAAGAGTTAGTTAGAATATTTTCCTTTTTACATAAATGGTAAACCTCCGGGCAAGTCATTTTTCAGGGGCCACATGAGAGACTGTACTATTGTGCAGGGGCCAAACTTAATTCTGTTCATTATTGTTATTTTTTATTTTTTCCATCACTTAAGTCATTTTGACTGCTGCTGCTCAAAACCTTGTGTAGCGCTCGTACAGCGCCAGGAAACTCTGCACTGGGAACCAACAACGTACTCCACCCTTCCAGCGGGGAAAAGAAAGGCAAGAGGAGCGGCCCCTCACCACGCGGGATTTCAGGAAATGCACTTTTTTTTTCAGTTACAGGATTGCAAAAAGAGACATCAGTAAACGACAAACAACTGTTTCGCCTGAAAAACATGCTTGTTTCGGCTCACACTCAGAGGAAGCATTTATTCACAAAACAGCTTTGCCATTTTACGGGATGTCCCCTTTGTCGCAATTCGTGGACGAAAAAAAAAGTGTATTTTAAATGAAAAATTTCCATTGGGAGTGCCCTCCTGTTGCCTCCTTAATTTAAGGACATCAAAATTTGAAATCTTTTGCCCTTTTGATTGGATGGGTTTTTACGAAATCTGGTGAGAAAATTAAGTCAAAAAACATCATTGAAATATATTTACTTAAAAAATTGGTGAAAGGTTTTAAAACTATTTCACCTGCTGTATATAGGGCTACCCTCCATTTCATTGAGGTTCAGTGTGAACTCCAGCTGACCTTTCACATGGCACCCAGCTGTCAGTGCAACCCCCCTCTTTGCTGCCACAGACGTGTTTGTCTGCGGCAAAGATGTAAACAACTTTTCAATAAGAAGACCGTGGATTCGTCTGATAGAGGTTTTATTTTAATAAAAAATGTTTTCTCTGTGTTTTGTTTTTTTATGTTTACTAAAATTCATGGTGGCCAGTCAAACTTCCTAACCTTTAGTTAATTATTTAGTAATGGAATGTACCCGCCGATGTTCGGGATCGGGCAAACTCGCCCAGAATTTTTTTTAAGTCCACCCCAGGGCCAACATGACCCAAACTTGAGTCCGAAACCCCTGAACTCAGACTTTACAGTTAAGGGATGGGTGTTGGGGGTTTTGTAAAAACAAAGCACATGATTAATAAACATCATTAAACTTACCGGGGTCCAGCCAATTTTCCCTTCCCACCACATCACTTCCAGGAACCGTTTATTAACTTCCAGATATTCACTGCACGGCTCCAATAGCCAATCACAGAGCTGACGGTTTTTAAGCCTACCGTTTTGGAGCTACACCCACTCCTTCCCTCGGGAACCAACATAATTGATTATGTGGTTCCCTGAGGGAAGAAGCGTGTGTAGCTCCGAAATGTGCAGGATTTAAGACGATCACTGCCTGCAACCCAACCCTTCCATATTTTTGCATGTGCACAGGAGCTAAGAAACACTGTCTTTTCCTGTTTCATTTTTGGCACCACCATACCACGAGGGAGTGTGGAACCACCCGGCAGCCAAACAACTTTTATAACCAGTTGGGCCCCCACAACTGCCCCCACGTGAGCAGCAAACTTTGCTTTTTTTACCATAAAGTTTCCTGGGATAACACCCTATTGCGCTTTCTTTCCTTTTCAAATAGCCCTATTTTCACATTCCTACATAAGAATTTTATGGTCTTTTTGGCAGATTACCGTATAAAACTCGCGTAAAAAGCCAGTTTTTCACCCCCAAAAATTGGGCTGAAAAGTACCCCCCTCGAATTACCGAGCCCATTTGACGGCTTGCGTATACAGGACCCCAGCAGCCTCAGTAATCCGGCCCCCCCCCTTCGGCCTCCCGGGAAACCTGTAAAGTAAAATCTTTATACCTTATCACGGGTCCCCCCCCCCCCCCCGCCTCCCGGGGACATCACATCCCTGGGGGGGCTTCATCCCGTCCGCCTTTCTTCCGGCTTCCTGTTCGTCGCAAAGCAATGACGTCGTTGCCGCGACAACCCGGAAGCCGAAGAAGACGGACGGGGATGAAGGCCGGGGGATCGTTTTTATTTCGGCAGGCGGCGGGGGGCGGGCGGGAAGTGAAAAAAGTAATTTGAAATTTTAAACTTTGCAGGTTTTTCCGGAGCGCGAGGGGGGGGCCCGGTTTACTGAGGCTGCTGGGGCTCCCTGATCATACCACGGGGCTGCTGGGGCCCCTTTTGTATACTACCCCCTCGGAGCCCCCTGGGGCTCCTGAATACAACCACTGGGGCTGCGGGGTCCTGTATACTACCACTGGGCTGCGGGGCCCCTTTATTACCACTGGGGCTTGGGGCTCCAGTTAACACCACTGGGGCCTGCTGGGGCTCCTGAAAATATACCACGGGGCTGCTGTATACAAACCATGGGGTGCTGGGGCTCCTGTATATACCACTGGGCTGCTGGGGCTCCTGTAACAACCACTGGGGCTGCGGGCTCCTTGTATACTTACCACTGGGGTTGCGTATACACCACTGGGGAGCCTATATACCACGGGGGGGGCCTTTTATACCAACCACTGGGGGGCTGTATACCTTGCTGGGTTCCACCCTCGGTTTTAAACCCCGGTCAATAGGTTTTTCCCAATTTTGGGGGCAAAAGTAGGGGGGTCGGCTTAAACACGGGTCGGCTTATACACGAGTATATACGGTACTTGAACATGCAATCACAGATCCCATTCCTGTGACAGCACCTGTGATTGGCTGTTCCACTCTCCATGAAAATCCCGGACGTTAAGAGCGGCCCAGAATAGATGGCAGCGGGACACTGACGGCGGGCGGAAGGACTCGGTAAGTATAATAAAAATTTTTAATTAAGTGCTTTATTTTTACGCCCTTAAACCTAGAACTGTAACACGGACTTCACAGGGAAGTCCGTGTTTTAGGAATTGTGCCCAATTTATCGGTGTTCGGTAAAGGGTTTCATTAGTGGAGATTTGCTAAAAATTCAAAAACACTAAAACTACCAAAAAGGGCACATTTAAAAACTTACCAATCAAGCCAAAACAAATCCTACACAGCACTTGGCAGGAATTGAACAGACCCCACTTAGATGGAACAAGCACAGGTGCACAAACCTAAAACCACAACCTTGCCTACATGGGGGTTTGGGGGCTTGCTATGAACCCAAGGCTTGTCCATTAGGACGCCATTACTTGATACACATTTTTGTATCAATGTGAATGGATTTCCCAATGGACAAAGCTTGTTCCATCTAAGTGGGGTCTGTCACTTCCTCCCCAAATGCTGTGTTGGATTTGTTTTTTGGCGCATGTGGTTTGGTTTTTTAACAGAAATTTAGATAGAGGGAGAGATATGGGGGGTGTTGGAGTCCTGCTCCAAATCCCTTAAGACAAGAACTACAAGGATTTGGGCTTTCTCCTTGTGTTTGTGTGGGCTCCCTCCAGGTACCCCACCGGAGGAACAACAGGTGAACAAATATTCAAAAACAAACCCCTGACATACCTCAAATCCATTGGGGCATTGGCTTAGTATTATATATACATCACATTAAAAGGTTTGTTATAAAAACCAGAAGTTTAATAATAATGATACTGTAAGCCTCTTTGCAGGATGAAGGCAGGCCCTGTATTTTAATTGGGGAAAATCAGGTGTCGAATTGTAGGGTGCCTTAATATAATGCCCAACAGCCCATGTAATCAAACATATGGACAACACTAATAGGGCTCGCAAACACCCCCGTAAATCTGATTGGTGCCATCCAAATTTTTTAATCAGACAGCACTGGACCAAAATTCCCATGGGGCGTGCTGATCAACGTTTTACAAACTGCAAGCGCAATTTGATGTACAATTCGGATGCATTCCCCCCATTCAAGTTTGGCATGTGGAAAACATCGGTCTGCACTCAGATTCCAAATAAATTTTGATTTTCGCAAATGAGAAATGGAGACATTGTATTCTCCATTTTTTCCCCTTTTTATTCTCCCTTTCCTATCACAGTGTGATCTATTCTTGCATCCAGAGAATCAATCACACATGCTGACACCAGATCAGAGTTTGATCACAGCGATTCTCAAAAGGGCATGTGACCCTGGCTTTACACAGGCTGTAATCCGGCATGGTCCCCGTTGCCTACCTATCAGCGTTACGGCTCCTTAATAAAAGCTTTTTTCTGTAGGCATTTATAACCTAAAAAAAAACCGTCCTCTAAGAATTTTTGGGCGGGGGGTTGGGTGGCAGCTCATCAGAAATTTTGCACTGTGCTTCCTCCCCTTTTACACCGGGCCTGTTCTACCTTCTACAGCAAAGGATACCCTTTTTTGGGACCAGGTATTAGTAATTATGGTGCTTTTTTTATCCGCATTTTAAATTACTTATCAAATATTATTTAATATGTATTATGAATAGCGGGGCACTGAATGCCAATTAAAATTACGTTGAAACTTCCTGCTGAGACTTTTCCATCATTTTTCGCATTTCTTGAATGGTGAAGGTTAGATCCTGGAAAAACATTGATAAAAAATGTAGTTTAGAAGGCAGGACTCAAACCACAAAGAACATGAGTTCTAGCAGTTTTATAGTGATTGTACGTTACCTTTTCAGTCGCTTGGTATGCCCTCAGTTCCTCTGTTAGTTCTTTGATAATGGAATCTTTCTAGAATAGAGATACAAAGAATAAACCAGATTACAAGACGTTCCCTTTACCAAACCTTAACTTGTCCCGGTTGGATTTCCGGTAGCCAAGGCTCTGACACAATACTGCGGTTTTCAGCAGAAGACATCTCACTTGGAAGGATCTCTGGAGACAATTACATGTTAGACTAAGCTCACATTTCCAGTAATCATCCATTAGAACAGATTCAGCAGACATCCGTTGACAAAACAGTGGAAAAACACAACTTTTTTTGTATCTTTTGAAAAAAATAGAAATTTTACAGGATTTTTTCTTTTAATATGGGAGTCTGTAAGGGCGTCTGGGGTCCACCCCAGCTCTGGAGGATACGGTGTATGAAACGAATATACATGAAGGTGTTGGATCTGTTATGCATTTTGTATAAAATTTGATAAATTTAATCATATATTTGTGGCCATTTGTGGTCAAGGTGAAGACTGTCCCTGGTGTCCGACAATTTAAATGTAAGGTTATTAATAATAATTATTGATACTCCTTTATACTCCTTTAGGATGGGGCCCAGTCTACAAAAAGGGCTTACAGTGCGGAATTATCAGAAAAGTCTCCAAGAGGAGAAAACGAAAGGGACCACTTGATGGGGTTGACACGGTGGCTCAGTGGTTAGCACTGTAGTCTTGTAGCACTGGGGTCTTGGGTTCAAATCCTTCCAAGGACAACATCTGCAAGCAGTTTGTATGTTCTCCCCATGTTTGTGTGGGCTTCCTCTGGGCACTCTGGTTTCCTCTCACACTCCAAATACATACTGATAGGATACTGATAGGATGTTTACATTGTGAGTCCCAATGGGGACAGTGTTGCAAATGTATGGAAAGCGCTATGGAATTAATAGCACTATATAAATGAATAAATACTTTTATTATTGTAAGGCCCATTTATCAGATTCCACAGGACCCACTGGATCATCCTAGGAACTGAAGATAGGGAAGCAACTGATTGCTCTGGTACAGGTGTGTGTGAGCTTTCAGCAAAGACTTGGACAAAAAGTATCTACACAGTGCTGGCAGTAAAGAAACGTTGTCTAATAGGTGCTCTAACCATTCTTTGGTGCGGATCCCTACCGGAAGAGTTGGTCTGAGCCAGTAGATGAATTTGTGTGGCGCCCCATGGTGGGTGCGTACTGCACCCACACCAGTGTGTGTGGTTATCCCAGTGGCCAGTGGATGAGGGAGGTTCGCATGTGGCTTTCACCTATGCATTCACACTTAGAGCCAGGGGACCAATTGGTTAAACCCGTTACCAGGGTAACCGGTCCGCGTGGGAGGTAATATAAGTGGGTAGTGAAGAGCGGGAAAAGTGAGAGGGGAGTGAGTAGCGAAGTTGAGGAGGGCCCTGCAAGGGATGTAGAGGGAGGGCACCCAGACAGAGAGGTGACCCAGATGAAAAGATGACATGCACTGCTGACCCCATCCCCTCACACCTACTCCAGTCTCTCTCTCTGGTGGTCAACACTCAGTTAACCCAAAATCTTCAATCTCTCCCTCTTTTCTGGTGTCTTCCCCTCTTCCTTTAAACACTCTATCATCACTCCTTTATTATTTATTAAAGAAATCTTCTCTCGACCCTTCCTGCACAAACAACTGCAGACCAGTTTCCAATCTCCCCTTCATCTCTAAACTCCTGGAGCGCCTGGTCTACTCCCGCCTCACTCATTACCTTGGCACTCACTCTCTTCTAGACCCATTACAGTATGGCTTCCGCCCCCTACATTCTACAGAAACTGCTCTCACCAAGGTGACCAATGACCTTCTGACAGCAAAACGTAATGGTCACCACTCTCTGCTTATCCTATCTTGATCTCTATGCAGCCTTTGACACTGTTGACCACCATCTCCTACTCTCCATGCTGCACTCCATCGGCATCAAGGACACTGCTCTCTCCTGGTTCTCTTCCTATCTTTCTGACCGCTCTTTCAGTGTATCATTTGCTGACTCCACTTCCTCCCCTCTTCCTCATCACTATTGGAGTCCCTCAGGGTTCAGTCCTTGGACCTCTTCTCTTCTCACTCTACACAGCCCCCGATTGGACAGACCATCAGCAGATTTGGTTCCAGTATCATCTTTATGCTGATGCCACACAACTATACACTTCTTCCCCTGACCTTACTCCCACTCTAATAAAGAACACCAATGACTGTCTAACCGCAGTTTCCAATATCATGTCCGCTCTCTACCTGAAAACTTAATCTTTCCAAAACTGAACTACTTCTGGTCCCGCCCTCCACTAACCTCCCTAAATATGACATCTCTCTCTCAGTGTCGGCACCACAATAGTGCCTAATCAGCAGGCTCGCTTTCTGGGTGTTATGTTTGACTCTGATCTTTCCTTCACCCCATATATACAATCTCTCGCCCGCTCTTGCCGCTTGCACCTGAAGAACATCTCCAGAATTCGCCGCTTTCTCACCTTGGAAACCACAAAAACCCTCACTGTGGCCCTGATTTACTCCCGCCTTGACCATTGTAATTCTCTCTTAGTTGGCCTCCCCCGCACTAGACTGTCCCCTCTCCAGTCCATCCTTAATGCAGCACCCTGGATTATCTATCTAGCTAATCGTTACTCGGACGCTTCTGCTCTATGCCAGTCATTACACTGGCTGCCTATATACTATAGGATCCATTTCAAACTGCTTGTTTCTCACCCACAAAGCTCTTCACAGTGCAGCACCCCCATATATCTCCTCCCTCATCTCTGTCTATCACCCCAGCCGTTCTCTTCGCTCTGGAAGTGACTTTAGACTCACTTCTACATTAATCCGAACATCCCACTCCCGGCTCCAAGACTTCTCCCGAGCCGCACCAATTCTTTGGAATACTCTACCCCAAAAAATTAGATGTATCCACAACTTAAATAGTTTTAGGCGATCCCTAAAAACACATCTTTGTAGGGCGGTCTATCATGATCTCTAGTCAGTCATCTAGACATAGCCTATCCGCTCCGCCTCAAGTGGATCACATATAACGGGTTGTGGCCACTTATTCTGCTCCTATCTGTTCCCCATCTCCTCAAGTTGACTATACTATCATTGCAAATGAGCACCTGTAGCTTGTCACCCCCACCTCATTGTTAGATTGTAAGCTCTTATGAGCAGGGTTGCCATTTTTTGCTCCAATTATTGTATTGTGTTATGCTTGTATTGTATTGTTTTTGGCATTGTATTGTATTTTCTAATTGTTTCTTATGATTGTTTAAATGTGAGCTTTGTATTGTGAAGCGCTGCGGAATATGTTGGCGCTATATAATAAAAATTATTATATTATTTTATTATTAAAAGGGGGATCCTTGGGTGTCAACTAACACCCAGCCCAGACCGTCCTAATAACCGGTCTGTGGGGAACCCTTTCTATTAAAGGAGAACCGGCTCTGACCGTGGTGCAGGAGAGCTCAACAGTGAGCCGCCAACCTGGAGGACCATGGGCAACCAGATAGCCACGACCTGGTCCAAAGCACACCTCCACTAGGAACTCTGTCCAGGGTCATGAGCCCCTCAGATAAGGGATTACTCTATTCAGACCCGTAGGCCTGGTGCAAGAGAGGGGCTCTGTGCAGGGCCGCGCTGAGAAAGTACGGAGTAGCGCAGAGGAAAGTGAGAGGACAGAGGGAGAAACCAGAAAGAACACCGATGAAAGCCACAGGAGGGCACCTCATCCACTGGTAACTACCCAGGTCAGCTACCGAGACTGTGAACCTGTTTATTGCCTGACAGTTACCAGTAAACCCGTACAGAGACTGAGCAATGTGTGGTGTGTTATTCTTTCACGAGGGAGAAGTCACTCAGCATTCCGCCTGCAGAGCCACCCCACTGTGCCAAAACCTATTCCCTCATCACCTACGGGGAGCAACACCATCTAGCTGTGGCCACATCATCCCAGAGGTCTGAGAGTAGCGCTGGTGCATTCACCAGATATCATAGGTGGCATCATGAACATTACATTTTATTGTTTTATTTGTCCACATTTTTCAGCGACCACCAGGGCCACGGCGCCGGGCATCAGCCACCAGTGACAGCGACCTTGATCAATGCCCGAGATCTGAGTACCCCATGGCCCTGGGGTGGGTCATTTGCAGCGGTATACCGTGTTGTTGAGTGGGGTAGGCAAGAGCCTAGAGGTACCGGGGATGGCGGGAGAAGGCGACACCAAAATCTGTCATTGTGAATATCCCAAGAAAGTAACATTCAAGTTTTGTGAACAAGTTTCACAGGACTATTTCAGTTTTCTTTTTGTTTGTGGATATTCAGTCTTGGTGTCCGCTCTGAGCACTCACAAAGAGAAAGACAGTGCACTGCATAATTACTGTGTTGGTTCGACATTCACTGTACAATATAATTGCATCATAGCAGCTAATCCCCACACAACTAACTCAGGGGAAGCTAAAAACTATAGAGAGGTGAATTATATAAAGGTGCCTCATCTGCGCCACATTTGAGTGAGAAAGATGTGCTCGGTATGTCAGGTTTAAAGGGAATTTGTCAGAAGCTTTTTTGCATATAAGCTGCGGTCACCACCAGTAAGGCCTTATATACGGTATTCTAGATGGTGATGGCCGCAGCTTATATGCCAGGTTCACTTTAAACATGTCAATTCCTTTCATTCTCATTGGAGAAAAGTCGCGGAAGTGATATCAGGATACAATGATCCATTTTTTTCATGGTAAATCAGTCAACCATACATGTATATTGATGGCCGAGTGGCAGCGTTGCCAGTCACAATAAGTGTCCAGTTGACAGGTTATCTGACCGGGATTAAAAAAACAAGGCTGTAACTCATAAAAAACCATTTACACAATATTCTTACACTATAAAGCTCATTTTGGAAGAGTCCGGTTTAGTCATTAGTGGTATCAATAAATGTCAGAATCTCAGGGAAAGGGGAGGGGTGGTGCTACCACTGGATATTTACCTGAGAGGCGGTTAGTGCAAAGGAGTGGAGTGTCTGTTATCCATTCAAGTTAAACAAGGAAACTCCAGCACTTGGCAGAATCTTCATAAAGTTCATTTATTTGTGCAGATTAAAAATGAACATACAATTGAGCGGTCACGTCTCCCTTTCAATTGTATGTTCATTTTTAATCTGCACAAATAAATGAACTATTATGAAGATTCTGCCAAGTGCTGGAGTTTCCTTGTTTATATCAATAAATGTAATGACGGCGTGAAGGGTTGGACAATGCCATACATTATTTAGACCTTCGCTCTAGGATCTCT
Organism: Allobates femoralis; assembly: GCA_033576535.1. Lineage (NCBI taxonomy): Eukaryota > Metazoa > Chordata > Amphibia > Anura > Aromobatidae > Allobates > Allobates femoralis. The sequence goes on from JARQOC010000244.1 coordinate 21,786, forward strand.
TGGTTTCCACAGTTGCCATAAATCTACATAAATGGGGCAGAATTTCTGATCACAAACAAAACCTTCAAGTAAAATCTCTTCACTTCTGGCAAATCCTTGAGGCTTTTCCCCATGAAACTCACCTCTAGTTCTTCAACGTGTTTCTGTAATGGGCTGAAATCAGCATGTAAGCCTTCTAAATCCGCTTTACAGTAATGGAGCTAAGGAATAATGAATTATATACAGAAATATTAGTAACACTAGCTTATCAGGTGGCTTTAATACACTATGCATTTATTCATCTATCTTTCACAGCATTTCATTTTTAGATTCAATATTCTGTGCAGATTAATTTACTATTATTTCTTTAAAAAAAAAACTCTTTTAAAAAAAGGTCTCCAAACCACTACATTTAGAAAATAATGTTTTCTTGTTGTTTTTGGTATTTTTTAACATGGTAAGGCCCCACAATGTACCTCATAACATCACATAAAGCCTAGGTGACCTACAGGTACAGTGTGCACTATGATCATAGAGAGGGCGCCTCTGATCAACAGGAATTCAAGAGCCAAGCAAAAGCCGCTCTCTGATCTGGATTAAATCCTCCGTCATAAGATAGGGCTCGGAAAAGGGTTGCTTTTTACTTTTAAGGTACCGTCACACGCCACGATATCGCCCGCAACTTTACAAACAACTCACGGTTCGGCGATATTGAAGTCACATTGCAAGTGCGTTGTGTTGTGTGACAGGGCGATTCGATGGCGATAAAATGCTGGTGGCGAGTTGACAGGTTCTACAGCACTGCTCTAAAACCAGGCAATATCAACCTTGCGATTCTGCAGGATCGTGCTGTGTGACAGCGCGATAACAATATTGAGCACAACTTCAGAGATCCTGAAATCAACCGTAGGCGTGCCTGAGCGTTGTGTTTTCCGCGCCCCGTCAGTGGCAATTGGTGAATACTACAGCATTCCCATTGGCTGCCTGTGGCCAAGGCGCCATATTTGATGAAAAGGCAAATGCGTAATGTAGTGGTCATCTTGCCAGACAAGGCTGACCAATGGTAACGCAGTTGGGTCGGCCAATCGCAGTGGTAGAGACGCGGTGAAACACACTCTGGCATGCCTAGCTCTTCGCCGGTGTCAAACAGCACACCCACAGTGATGTGGAAAGGCAAGATCACTTCCGATCTTGTTCAGGCGATTTCCGGAACGCCAGATCGCCGGAGTTTGCATGCAACATCGCTACGTGTGACATCTCCAAAGCGATCTTGGCAAAGTGCAAAAACGTGCACGCTCACGTGAAATCGTGGGCGATATCGCAGCGATGTTGTGGCGTGTAACGATACCTTTCGGATTGCTACTTCCAATAGGTGGCGCTAGACTTTAAGTCTACATCCCCTCTAAGGAGATGATTTGCACATCTTAATGTTAGGATTACACAACCAGTCTGACATGGATTTAGTACAGCAGATCAAATAGATCCAATCAATAATGTACAATACAGTTTGTAATGTGAAATCTGATGACTGATCCAATATAACATTTATGCTGGGGATTTGGAGTGCTGTGTTAGAAATATGGAGCTACCATTAATATAAAGGTATATTATGAAGTTAATCAGCACAGGACATTTTTTGAAAAAAGTAAGAGATATTCAAGGAGAGAATAAGAAAGAAATCTTTCTTGAAAAAAAGATGTCAGTAATAAGGAAAGCAAAAAGCTTCAGCTAGGGGGTGGGAGAGCAATGAGGGGAGAATGCCGGAAACACATACCTGGCGGTTGAACTTTCTTATCATTTTTTCCAATGGATCTCTTTTCACCTGGAAGTATACATCACAGTAAGTATAAGAGACAGTCATATACAGTTATAACTTTTATCAGCATAAAATATACAACAAAAATTATCAACTCAGAGTTCCCCCCCCCATCTGGTTTACTGTCCACATACAAAGAAAGCACAAATATGCATCTCCCCTACATAGATATTTCTAGACCTAATGTGAACCGGTCAGCAGGTTTATCAAACATAAGCTGCGGCCACAACCAGTAAGCCTTTATATACAACATTCTAGAATAGTTTATAAAACCCTAATCTAATCCATATAACATAAAAGATCCTTTATTATACTCACCTATGGGGCGGTCCAGTACGATGGGCGTCTGATCTTGATCTGGCGCCTCCTCTTGCTCATCCACACAGTGTCCTCCATTGCACTCCTGGGCACACACACTTCTCTATGTCCTGCTGAGGGCAGAGCAAAGTATTGTAGTGCTCATGCGTGGGTGTTGCTTGACTCTTCTCCACTCCTACTCATTGCAATACTTTGCTCTACCCTCAGCAGGGTATTGAGAAGTGCGGAGGAGCGCAATGGAGGTAACTGTGTGGTTGACAAAGGACGTGTCATCCAACAAAGTAGGGAAGGAGTATGGCGATCGCAAGAAGAGAGGATGCACCGGATCAAAATCAGAGACCCATCGGAGACCACCCCATAGGTGAGTATAATAAAAGGTATTCTAGAATACTGTATATACAGTAAGTCCCCAGGCCGATCTGTATAACATATCGGCCTTGTGACTTATATACAGTATTCTAGAATCTATATACAGTTGTGCTCAAGTTTAGATACCCTGGCAGATTTTTTTCTTTCTTGGCCTTTTTTCAGAGAATATGAATGATAACACAAAAACGTTTTTTCCACTCATGGTTTATGGTTGAGTGAAGCCATTTATTGTCAAACTACTGTGTTTTCTCAATATTATATCCAAATTATAATGACAACCAAAAACATCCAAATGACCCTGATCGAAAGTTCACATGCGCCAGTTCTTAATATCGTGTATCGTCCCCTCCACTTCAATGACAGCTTGAAGTCTTTTGTGGTAGTTGTGGATGAGGCTCTTTATTTTCTCAGATGGTAAAGCTGCTCATTCTTCTTGGCAAAAAAGCCTCCAGTTCCTGTAAATTCCTGGCCTTTCTTGAATGAACTGGGTGCTTGAGTTCTCCCCAGAATGGCTCAATTAAACTGAGGTCAGGAAACTGAGGTAGCCACTTCAGAACCTTCACTTTGTTCTGCCGTAGCCAGACAGGTCGACTTGGCCTTGTGTTTTGAATCATTGTTATCTTGGAACATCCAAGTACTAGTGAAAGGAGATGATAGGCTCACTGTGTCCTAGGGTGCTCCAGAAAAGTAAAGTCACTGTTGTATTGTTATTCTGGGCACACCAATACGTCCCATGCGCACCTTCTGGGTTGATGAGTGCAAATTGCCTCCAGTATTTGCTGATAACGTGCTGCATTCATCTTTCCTTCAACTTCGACCAAGTTTCCTGTGCCTTTGTAGCAGACACATCCCCACATCATCAGAGATCTACCTTCGCTCTTTACAGTATGAATGGTGTTCCTTTCATCATAGGCCTTGTTGACACCTCTCCAAATGTAATGTTTATGGTTGTGGCCAAAAAGTTTCATTTTGGTCTCATCACTCTAAATTACCTTGTTCCAGAAGTTTGAAGGCTTGACTCTGTGCGGTTTGCCATATTGTAGGAGAGATACTTTGTGGAATTTCCACAGTAATGGCTTTCTTCTGGGGACTCGACCATGCAGCCCATTTTTCTTCAAGTACCTCCTTATTGCGCATCTTGAAACAGCCACACCACTAGTTTTCTGTATTTCAGCTGATGTTATTTGTGAGGTTTTTTTTCATCCTGAACAATTTTCTTGGCAGTTGTGGCCGAAATGTTTGTTGGTCTACCTAATCATGGTTTGGTTTTTACAGAGCCCCTGATTTTCCACTTGTTAATCACAGTTTGAACACTACTTACTGGCATTATCAATTCTTGGATATCTTTTTGTATTCCTTTCCTGTTGTATACAGTTCAACTATGTTTTCCTGTAGATCCGTAAATAATTATTTTGTTTTTTCCATGACTCACAATCCAGAAGCATTATAGACTGGATGAAAGTTGCAAGAGTCTGTCTGGATCCCAGAAACTCACTCAGCTTTTATGCACACACACACTGAGTACAAACAAACAGGTCACTGGCATTATAAGACGGACCCCATTTAAAATTAAAAATGATTTTATTTCTCTTTTCCTTCACCAAATTTGGGGTACGCCTTACAATCTGGTGCGTAGAACAAAGCAGAAAATATGGTACATTTATACATATAATATACATGTAGATATTGATATAGATATCATACCATTTTACTCTTCTCGGGGAGCACTTCCTGCTCTGACTCCAGCTTGATCTTTACTGTAGCTGACGCATCTGTCAGATCTGTTTTTTGTTCCTGCAGACTAAAAAGAAAAGTGCCAGTTAAATTTTTTTTCTATTTACTGGAATGGTACAGCTAGAGTTCCTAAACTTGGGCAAGTAATTTTTCCAAGGGGCCACATGAGAGATTGTGCATATTGTGCAGGATCAAACCAAATTCTGTTTATTATTATTATATTTTTATATTAATTTTCATCATTTAGATCAGTTGACTCCTGCTACTGCTCATACAGCTCCCTACACAGTATGATGTCCCTACACAGCTCCCCATGCAGTATGATGTCCCCACATAGCCCCTCACACAGTATGATGTCCCTACAAAGCTCCCATGCTCCCTACACAGCCCCTCACAGAGTATGATTTCCCTATACAGCCGCTCACACAATATGATGTCCCCACGTAGCCCCTCACACATTATGATGTCCCCGCGGAGCCCCTCACACAGTATGATGTACCCACATAGCCCCTCACATAGTATGATGTCCCCACAGATTCCCAAAAGTACTGAAGATTATAAAAAAAAAACATTTCAGCTAACCCTGTATGCATAGTAATGGCGTAATGATGATGTAATGACATCATTGATACTGGTGTGCTATCATATGCACAGGCTCAATGGGACGTGGGAGCTCATACTGGTGAAATTGAGACACCGGGGTGGCCACGTGGTGCTTGACACTACTGTATCCAGGACTTTGGCTGTCCCAGTCCGCAGGCCACACCGGGACAGGTAAAAGTCTGCCTGTGGAGTGCGGGACGCACTTTGCCCAGATCTGGTTTAGAATTATGTGAATAAATAGAAACATTTGGAATCACTTGTTAAGCATATGTGGCGCCCCTGCGACCAGGTGGCCACAAGAGGGAAGTGCAACCAGGTAAGCAAGGTGGTTGCAAAACACACCCACACCGCACAAACACCGGCCCTATGTCTAGGACTCTAGGTTGGGTAGGGGTGGCGGGTGTAGTGAAGTGAGTGGAACGTAGGAGTACACTGACAAAATGGGTGGAGAGACCTAAACAAAACCCAGGAACACACAGGGGTAGAGAAGAGAGTAGCAGACAATAAGCAGAGCAGAGCAGAAGAAGCAGACAGTGAGAAGGGAGCTGCAAAGCTGCAGTAGAGTGAGAACAGGACAGAGAGAGACTTCCCAGACAGTTTTGGGCTCCCTGGAGATGCAGAATCCAGAGAGGCCTGGAGAGAAAGCCTACTTCACAGCCTGGAAGGGACGAAAAGGGTAAAGACTGAAAGAAACCCCACAGCTAAGGAAGGTGGGAGGACAAGGGCCCGGCAGCCAGATAGACCCGTGCTATGCGGAGGAACCCTTAGCACAGTGACAGACAGAAGGAGCCTGGTGTGCCCAAATACCCGAACCTGGGACACTGGAGGGCTAGGCCGACACCAGAGAACCAGCTCTGAAGAGGTGACCGGGGATTCTATACCCTAATCATGAGACAGACCGGTGTGGGGCAGAAACTTTATGTGCTGCAGCCTAACTTTCCACCACGGACTAGGAACACAGCCGTCATACTAGGATTGGTGACCCTGATTGCAAGGGAAATATATTCACCAGTGAGTCCGCGACGACCAGACCGAACCTGTGGGTGAGGTACTACGATAATACTGAGAGAAGGGCCTGAAAGGACTTTGAGGGAGCAACACAGAAACGCTACCTGAGCTTCACAGTTTTAGTAACCCGAAGCAGTGCTTAAGTGTTTAAGTGTGACTTGTGTGAACTGTGAAACTGCTGTGGAAACATCAAGTAAAGTACCCAGTAAGCTCACACTTACCTGAGACAGTTTACTTGCAGCGTCGCAGAAAAGTCCCATCTGAGGAGCCACAGCCTGTCAGCCCTGCACACTGGCTGGAGGAGCTGCAGCTTGGAAGTGATTTGTACCCAGCATGGTCCCTCACAAAGCCCCATCCAACAATCCATTCACAACTACTACTCCTGCCCTGGAGACCCTCAGCCCTACCCGAGGAGGGCTTACCATCCACGCTGCCCCAAGTCACCATCCCTAGCAGGAATACGGCAACGGTGGTTCTACTAACCACATACCCCGGGTGGCGTCACAACAAATCATCCATTGTAAATATCCCCTTTTTGGACTGATCCCAGGCCACGGGACTGGGTCACGACTACCGGGATACCCCAGAGAGACAGCACTGGCCCGGTTCCCGAGTTCCCCATAGCCTGGGGGTGCATCACGTAGACTTTGTTGAAATGAGAGAAAAGTTTCTGAAGACCCTATAAAAACCCTAGGTTATTAGAAATGTCCCTGTCAAGTAGAGCTGAAATGTCTCTGTCATGTAGAGCTGAAATGTCTCTGTCATGTAGAGCAGAAATGCCCCTGTCATGTAGAGCTGAAATATCCCTGTCATGTAGAGATGAAATGTCCCTGTCATGTACAACTGAAATGCCCCTGTCATGTAGAGCAGAAATGCCCCTGTCATGTAGAGCAGAAATGTCCCTGTCATGTAGAGCTGAAATGTCCCTGTCATGTAGAGCTGAAATGTCCCTGTCATGTAGAGCTGAAATGTCCCTGTCATGTAGAGCTGAAATGTCCCTGTCATGTAGAGCTGAAATTCCCCTGTCATGTAGAGCAGAAATGCCCTGTCATGTAGAGCTGAAATGTCTCTGTCATGTAGAGCTGAAATGCTCCTGTCATGTAGAGCAGAAATGCCCCTGTCATGTAGAGCAGAAATGCCCCTGTCATGTAGAGCTGAAATGTCCCTGTCATGTAGAGCTGAAATGTCCCTGTCATGTAGAGCAGAAATGCCCCCTGTCATGTAGAGATGAAATGCCCCTGTCATGTAGAGCTGAAATGTCCCTGTCATGTAGAGCTGAAATGTCCCTGTCATGTAGAACTGAAATGTCCCTGTCATGTAGAGCTGAAATGTCCTGTCATGTAAGCTGAAATGTCCCTGTCATGTAGAGCTGAAATGTCCCTGTCATGTAGAGCAGAAATGTCCCTGTCATGTAGAGCTGAAATGTCCCTGTCATGTAGAGCAGAAATGCCCCTGTCATGTAGAGCAGAAATGCCCCTGTCATGTAGAGCAGAAATGCCCTGTCATGTAGAGCTGAAATGTCCCTGTCATGTAGAGCGAAATGCCCCTGTCATGTAGAGCAGAAATGCCCCTGTCATGTAGAGCAGAAATGCCCCTGTCATTAGACTGAAATGTCTCTGTCATGTAGAGCAGAAATGCCCCTGTCATGTAGAGAAATCCGTCATGAACATGATGCCCTGTCATGTAAGAATGCTTGCATAGAGCAAAATGCCCTGTCATGTAGAGCAGAAATGTCCCTGTCATGTAGAGCAGAAATGCCCTGTCATGTAGAGCAGAAATGCCCCTGTCATGTAGAGCGAAATGCCCCTGTCATGTAGAGCAGAAATGCCCCTGTCATGTAGAGCAGAAATGCCTCCTGTCATGTAGAGCAGAAATGCCCCTGTCATGTAGAGCAGAAATGCCTCTGTCATGTAGAGCGAATGCCTGTCAGTAGAATGAAATGCCCCTGTCATGTAGAGCAGAAATGCCCCTGTCATGTAGAGCTGAAATGTCCCTGTCATGTAGAGCTGAAATGTCCCTGTCATGTAGAGCTGAAATGTCCCTGTCATGTAGAGCTGAAATGTCCCTGTCATGTAGAGCTGAAATGTCCCTGTCATGTAGGAGCCCTTGCTGAAATGTCCCTTGTCATGTAGATCTGAAAGTCCCTGTCATGTAGAGCTGAAATGTCCCTGTCATGTAGAGCTGAAATGCCCCTGTCCTGTAGAGCTGAAATGTCCCTGTCATGTAGAGTTGAAATGCCCCTGTCCTGTAGATCTGAAAGTCCCTGTCATGTAGAACTATCTAAGGAGCCTGTAAGGAGACTTTCTTTCCTACCTTTCATCTGCGCGCTGTGATGATGTTTCTTCCAGATGTTTCTGCGCTTCTCCGTTTAATTTTTTAGCAGTGTCTTCCCATTCTTTGTTGTATGCATGCAGTCTCTTCTGGTATGCCTCAACTTTCTCCAATTTGCTGAGTGCCATTTTCCTGTGTTAGAGCAGAACAGAGAAGAAAGTCATTGTATGTGCAGGAAAATGCAGATAGTCACTGATATGTATGAAGAGGAATAAAAGAGGTGGGCAGGTGCTATTCCTCCAGGATTGTCTGTATATTCAGGAGTCTGTCCATAGGAGCCATCAGTAACTGGACACATGGACATAGTCAGCAATAGCTCCTGCCGGAGAGATGGCTGGCCATGTTTTCATCTATGCAGTGGTCTTTGAGTAGGGAAGGGTAGGAGGCAAACTGTGAACATGACCTATTGTGAAAGGTGGATCCAGTTTTATCTACTGTAGGAGAGGTGTCAGCTTTTATTAGACCTCTGCCTGTGATGATAATGAGACTGCTGAGAAGTCTTATCTACAGAATTGTTCCCATAAAGGTATAAGCAGCAGCTTTAGGAGTCTGGATTGGGTAAATTTAAAAACAACTTGCCAAATCGTTTTCCCCCCAAAAAACTTGTCTTTGGAAGAGTTAGGAGATTCCTATAAATAAGATTGTAGCAGCAATCCCATCAAAATAAAAAACTTCAGCTGCTTATAGAAATGTTCCTGGGGGAAGGAAAGATATTAGAGTAAAAGACGAATGCTTTTCTTTCTTATTTTTATTGTTAACTAGACATGGCATTGGCTTGTACTTGGTCTATTATGTGGATTCCTCTTTTGTTACAATATCTCATGTATTATACTACTATTTATGAGTGTTGTTCATGTAAAGAAAAAGAATTACCATAGTTTTTTCGCTTTATAAGATGCACCGAATTATAAGACGCACAGGTTTTATAGGAGGAAAATAGGAAAAAAATAATAAGCAATAAATGTGGTCATGACACACTGTTATGCTGCTGACACTTATGGGGGTAATGTCCTCAAATTCAGTACTAATGTCCCCATCCTGGGTCCCTTCCAGATATATATGTCCCCTATCTTGGTGTATATAGCCCCCATCCTGGTGTATATGTCCCCCATCCAAGTGTATGTGCCCCATCCTGATATATATGTCCTCTATCTATCTATCTATCTATCTATGGTATGTATGTGCCCCAACCAGGTGTATTATCCCCAATCCTAGTTTATGACCCATATCATGGTCTATGATCTCCCATCCTGGCATATATCATGGTATGTGCCCCATATCCTGGTACATGATCTCCCATCCTGGAATATGGCCATATTTTGGTACTAGATGGAGGCCCGATGATGTCGCATTGGGAGGGCGGTGATGTCACGATGGTGGCAGGCTCTGTGGCCATCTTTTCCCCTGTGGGCTCTCCACCTGCCCACTCTCTCTCTTCCTTCATGTGCTCTCTCCTGTGAGCTGTCTTCCCTCTGTGCACTCCCCCCTCGTGTGCTCTCTCACTGAGTTGTCTTTCTATGTGCGCTCTCCCCCCGTGTGTACTGTCTTTCCCCCCTCTGTAATGTCTCTCTCCCCCAGTGTGCTGTCTTCCCCTGTTTGCTCTCCTCTCTGTGTGTAAAGTATGTAAATAAATGTATTTTTACTTTAAAATCTGTTTCTGTGTTTATTTTCATTAATAAAGTGTTTAAGTTCCTGGTAAAAAATGTGTAGGGATATATTTTCTATTGTCAGCACAGATAAACCAAGCTGCTGCTGGCTTCCAACCCCTGTTGCTTGGTGTTACCTTCGATGGCAATGAAAAATACAGGGGAGCTCTATTTTTTTAAAATTAATTAAATAAATAATTTTTAAAAAATTGACGTGGGCTCCACTGTATTTTTTATTGCAGGCCAAGATAACTAAGGCAGCTGGGGGCTGGAATTCTCAGCGTGGTAAGGCCTAAGCATTCTGGGCCCCCCACACTGACAACTGCAGCTATCAGCCACCCCAGAATAGACGCCAGAACTGTCACTTTTCCCGCTCTTCCAGCTGCCGTTAGCGGTGGAGACTGGGTTATAAAGGGCTTGATGTCAGCTTTTTTTGGCATCTGACATCAAGCCCTATTGCTAATGTCAGCCGTTGTATGACATTCGACCATTAGCATTATATTCAGTAAGGAGAAAAAACACAGATGCTAATGTTCACCATTAGGATGCATGTATGTACAGTAAGTGCCAAAGGATAAGTTGACCAAAGACGATGTTACAATATTTGTCCAAGAAAATTCATATATAAGTTTAAGACGATGATGTAATAACTCACTAGGCATTGAGACAAATAGAATCCTGCTTCTTATGATTATTGCCAGTCTAAAGGGGGCTGCTCAATTATGTACTGTACATGTGGCACCCATGCGGACCGGTGGCCACAGTAAAGCACTGCAGCTGGGACTGGGTAAGTTGGTCACCCACACCAACACCCACCACACTCCCAATCCTCATACTAGAAGCTCTATGCCCAGCAATGGGAAGTGGGGGGTGCCAGGTGGAGGGTGAAGCATAGTGGCAGAACCCGGCAAGAGGGTGTAGGAACTGGAATAAAACCTGGGAACACTAAGTTAGGAGAGATAAAAAGAGAGAGAAAAGAGGAGTGGAGGAGAGAGAGAGACGCCTAAGCCAGGACACCCAGTAGCTTAGCCAACTGAGAAACCTGGCAGGAAGAACTGGGCCCCAGCGGCCTGTGCCACTGAATGGCTAGCCCGGGTCCCAGGCTGCGTACCGAGGGAAGCAAGAAGGGGTCCAAGGTGTGTCCAGATCAGCGGGGACACCGAGGGACTGGGCCGCCACCAGGGTGTCGGCCCTGTTGAAGTAGTAGGGGGTTGTAGACCCCAGCCATAGATTAACCAGCAGGGTGAAGGGTCTGTATGCCCGGAACCCAACCTCAGGTGCAGTAAAAGAAACGTGGTCAAACTAGGATGAGGGAGCCAGGATAGGAGCCTCCATGGACAACCCGTGACTGCTGACCCATAGCTAGCACACGGAACAGAACCCAAGGCACGAAAGGCACAAGAGAACGGAGGTGTATGCAGACAAGCCATCCCAGCTGCGGGAGAACAACTGAGCCGCTGAGTAACTGTTGTGCTAGCAGGAAGTAAAAGCTGGTCAAGCTTGACTTTTGTGTCTGACTGTACTTTACGCGCCAAGTAGTAGGAGTCTACCTGCAGAGCTGCCAAATGAATCACCACACAGGCAGAGACAGCCTACTTGGAGTGACGGTGGACCCTGCTGGCAGCTGGAGAAAAAAGTCAGCCGCACCAAGTCTTCCCCATATTCCTACACCAGCCCAGGGAAAAGCCCTTCCCGTGGGGGGCTCATCATCCTTGCTGCCTGCTACCATCATTATCCCCAGTGCCCTAAAGGCAGCAGTGGCCCATCTTGGCCACACACCACCATTTTTACAATTCCCCTTTCTACTGCTCACCCGACAAGGGGATCACGGACCGGGTCACGCCACCGTGCACTCTACAGCCCCAGACAATGATGAGAGGGCTCGGTTCCGAGTACCCCACGGTCCCCGCCCGGGCAAGACAGACATATGAGATCTTAATGATTTTAATTAGGAGCACACACACAAAGGTCTTATACGTTCCATACTAAATGGTGACGACAATCTGGTGCCTTGAACAGGGATCTACAAATACAGGACTGCTTGATACAACTGCTTTTACCGTTCTCAGTCAGAAAGACAACTCTAGGTGCAGCAAAAGGTAAGCAGCTTATTCTTACAAAATTCAAGGTTGTTTTTCTGTCTCGAATTTGGCTTGTACTGAGTAAGTTTTCCCCAGGTCAATTGATCTAAACATAGTAAGTGTGTCTATTATTGATAGACAAAGAACCCTGCAGATTTTGTGTGTTGTGTTGAACTTCTGTGTTGAACATTTATGTTGAAGTTGCGTGTTGTGTAGAAGTGTGGATTTGGCAAGGATCGAGGAACCCCGTCTCACAGGGAAAGGCGAAATGGCCAGTGGTTACTGGCAGATGCTCATGGTGGCTCGAGATCAGCAGAAGACAGCATTCATCTTACCGATGGGAGTGTAAGAGTTCAACAGAATGCCCCTTGGACTGACTAGTGCCCCAGGAACCTTTCAGCGGTTGATGGAGTATTGCTTGGGTGATTACAACTTGAGTCCGTGTTGATCTATCTGGACGATGTGATAATATTCGGAGATTCGTTCAACGCTTATCTGAAAAAGATTCTGCAAGTGTTGCACGGCTAAGGGACAATGGACTTAAGATGAAGCCAAAAAAAGTCACCTTTGCCGGATGCAGATCAAGTATCTGGGGCATGTAGTGTTGGTTGAGGGTGTGCGACGGCAACGAGTAAAATTGGGGTCATTCAGAAGTGGCCAAGTTCCAAGACTGTGAGGGAAGTATGGACGTTTCTCGGTTTAGCTGGATACTACCGTTGGTTTGTGAAAGACTTCTTTAAAGTGGCTGAGCAACTGAATGAGTTGTTGAAAGAGACAGCTTAGAAGAAGTTGTGAGAGAGGTGTGTGCTAGGTGCCAGCCCTGTGAATTGAATAAGTCTCCTGAACAGAGGGCTCTTTTTCAGACAATTGTGACATCTGCCCCGCTGGAGGTATTAATGGTGTATTATCTATCATTCGGGTACTCCAGAAGTGATCATCATTCATACCTAATCATGACCGATCATTTTACAAAGTTTGCCATAGCTGTTCTGTTCCCACCAGGGATCAGACTGCTAAGTCTGCAGCAGAGGCGATCTGTAAGCATTTCATCCTGGTTTATGGATGACCCCAAAGGGTGCATTAAGATCAAGGTGCCTACTTTCAGGGTCAGCTCAAGACTGAGTTGCTGCAGGTCTATGGGATTCAGCAATTACAGACGACGCCCTATCACCCACAGGGAAAAGGGGCTTGTGAGTGATTCAACTAAACACTGCTCCAGATGCTGAGAATACTGGAACAGACGCAAAAGAAGCAATGGACTGAGTTTATCCCAGAATTTATGTGGGCCTATAACAACAGGGTCCATAGCAACACAGGGTTCACTCCTTACGTGATGATGTTCGGTCGGCCTGGACAAGAAATCGAAGAACTGGGTCTCACTGTACCAGATGAGCCAGAGTATTGTACAGCCAGTGAGTGGGTCCAGGATCACTGACGAACGTTGTGAGAAATCCACTGAATAGTGAAAGAACATGTACAGGATCATCCCCACCGAGATAGGGGCCAAGTGCACATGGAAGAGTTCTGGGTGGGTGATAAGGTGATAGTGCGAGTCATGCGTCCAAGAGGGAAGTTGAGTAACAGTTGGGAGCATACACTGCTCACAGTAGTGGAAATAGTATTTCCAGGGGGGACTGTATACACAGTGGTCCCTGAAGGGTGCATCGGACCCCGTCGCACGATGAACCAGAATTGGCTAAAGAGGTGTATGTCTGACGCACCTGTCCCCCTTAGTCATCTTATCTGCCAGCGGCAGCTCAACCAAGCAACGTTGAATGTGACTGTTGGAATGACTTTGGGGCCAAACCCCTGGACGTGCAGAGTCCGACAGTCAGGGTACCTTTACACACGGCTACATTTGTAGCTTGTCACCAGGTAACTTACTGGTTGCAGTGAAATCATGGATGCATGGTTCTATCTTGTTGCTGTGTACAAATGGAATCATGTATCCATGATTTCACTGCAACCAGTAAGTTACCTGGTGACAAGCTACAAATGTAGCCGTGTGTAAAGGTACCCTCAAAGTTCCAGATGTACCAGACACAGCCCCTAATGTCACTATTTCACCAGATGGGACATATGCTTCATTGAGTCCAGCAGGTACTGGCTTACGGAGGTTAGAGAGGAGCACATCTGGTGTTCCCATGATATGATATAATCCTGAAGAGTACGTACTATGTGTTAGTTGTGAAATGTCATTTGTTGGCACACCAAATTATTTGTGGGGTGTAGTGTAGTATGTTGGTATCCGCTGTTTAATACTAATTCTCTAAAAATATACTGCAATAACAAGATATGCCAAACTGAGAGCAAAGCCCAGGATTTTTCTGATACACATAGGAAGTAGAGAAAGGAAAGTAAAGACAGGCACACCAGGTGGATGCTGAGAAAGGGAGCTGAGAGGAGACCTGTGTGAGACACAGAAGCCCTGAGAACCTTGAGAGGCCCAAAGTGAAAGGTGTGATCAAGAGGAAGCGGCTTTCGTGAGTAAACATGGATGTGTGACCTGTCACTGACTGTTTAGTATGCTAGGAAGAGTTAGCTAGAATTTGCAGCATCTCAAAAAACATTCCTGTTGCAAAGATTACAGATGGACTGATAGAGATACTGTGTGAACTCCAGTGTACTGAGACTCCGGTGAACGTGAAGGCCTTAGGAGAGCCCCGTGTAATACTACTGCATTGAGACCGAGACTGATACTGAATCCTCACCTGCACCTGGATGTAACAGGGAATTTGGTGACCTAAGAAGCTGATTAAATCTAGTAACATCAGAGTAACAAGTTCAGTTTTCTTTTTGTTTGCAGATATTCAGTCAGGGTGTTTGCTCTGAGCACCCGCAAAGAGAAAGACAGTGCACTGTACAATCATGTGTATGTTCAAAGGATCGGTTGTGTAAATATATATATATATATATACAGTATATGTATATTAAGGGGCAAACAGGGTACTCAGAATCTACTGTAAGTAAGGCGGGAGGCAGGTGTAAGATTGTATACCTGAGAGAACCACATGTCATGGTCACCGTAGAAACACGGGTAGGTCCTGTATTGGATACAGGAGGGAGTGGAGTAGCCTTGGGGATAGTCCTGTTCCTTTCTGTGAAGCTGGTACTTGGGATCTCTCAGGCTACATATTTTGTATTCTGTGGTTTGTGGCTGTTGTGGCCCATATTTTGTGGAGAAGTGAAATATTGTTATTTATTACAAGTTATAAAAAGACGTTGCTTTGGAATCATATTGTGGTCAGAGTCATTCATAGCAGCGCCGTATCCCACACATCGACTGGTGTCAAGTCATTACATTTTGGCATAGTCGGCAGGATACGGTGCTCGTTATGGATGATACGGGCAGCATGGTGGCTCAAGTGGTTAGCACTGCAGCCTTTGCAGCACTGGGGTCTTGAGGTCCTGGGTTCAATTCCCACCAAGGACAACATCTGCAAGGAGTTTGTATGTTCTCCCTGTGTTTGCCTGGGTTTCCTCTGGGCACTCCAGTTTCCTCCCACATTGTAAAGACATACTGTTAGGATGTTTAACCAACGGACAGACGGCAGCGCACGAATTACCACCTTTTATCTAATGCTTTAATCGAGCTCCAAGAGAGAGTACATAAAGTGCTATGGAATTAATAGCGCTATATAAATGAATAAATATTGAATATTATACCGGTAGAGAACGGTTAGTGGGTTGCTCCACAATGGGCCCCCTGCTTAACCACCTGGCCATGTTCAATGTATACAACTTGCTGTTCAGTGATTGGTTACATTGGTTGAAGAATGACATTGCCTTGCATGGTGTTAGTTAGCCCTCAACTGCAGCCGGAGTTGTTATGAGTACTATGGGGATAAATGCCTGTGGAGACACAGGGGTCAGTGAGTGCATTCGTCCGCTGGCCCAGCCGCCTTATGAAAGACCGCATGGACCAGGACTTATCCCAAATGAACGCCTGAACTCCTTAACCGTGGGCAGAAGTTGGTTTGGTATCATATTGTGGTCAGAGTTGATCATAGCCGTGCCATATCTCACACTCATATTGACTGGTGCCCGGTCGTTACATTTCCAGCTTCCAGATGTGGAGACTGATGGTATGCATCTGATTATATATTCAGGCAAGGAGAGACAGAGAGCAGACTATAGCGACAGGTAAGATTTCCTGCTAGCCTGCTTCTCTAGTCCTGCGTGTACCTGGTGAAATAGACAGAAGATGGGTTACTTGTACAATAGGGAACAGACCATAGTGGAAGGTAGGCGTTCCTGATGGTCTTATTTGCATAGTTGTGTATACAGAAGATGGGTAATATAGTCTGACCAAGGTAGAGCTGTTGTCTACTGAGGTGAAAACAAAGCGAGGAGAGAGATATGTTCAGTAAATGCATAAAGCTTGCTTAGCATCTGGGTGCCCATCAGGTGGAAGACAATGAGGATTGTTGAAAAAGGGCATTGTAGGAAAATAGGGGTTGTTTGACAGCTTGTTAGACCAGGCTCAGTTGTAGTGGAAAATCTCTACATATGTCACTAGAGGTTAGATAAAAGGAGGAAAAATATGGTAATAGATTTTTGTGTTAAAAAATGAAAAACACAGATGGCACCTGACTTCTCTGTCATTGATAAATTGACTCCCGCCCCTTACAAGGGCCCTGGAGGGTGGAGATGCTGTGTATGCACAAATCAGAACCCAGAATGGGTGGCAACTTGTTGTGTATTGCGCCCCCATTGGCACATAGAAACTGATAAACTTGTCAGCCAGGATTATTTCCTTTGTTAACCAATTTGTGCACTATAAACCCCCAGATTCCAGACAAGCCAGTGCAGCCGCCATGGCAAGTGCTCAAAGTGCCATGCGCCCCCCAGTCTTGGCCATGACCCCTAGTGAATATCATGCCTGCATTGGATGGGGCTAACGCCCCTTCAGGCCATGCCCTGTCTTCGAGCTCATCACCTGACACAACCCAAATGGATGCAGTATTTATGCATGCTCCAGTCTTATGCTCCCATCCATGATTCACTAGGACAATTACTTAGGGGGGGCAGCTCACCTTAACCCCTGCTGCTCACCCATAGCCAACACCCAGACTGTTAACATCAGGCCTCATATGTCAGTCTAGGGGACATCATATTAAAGAGCCCCATAGAGTGCAGTGCCCCTGGAATCCTAATGAAATGCTGCCCATGATGAGTAGAACGCCGGACCCTGAAATGTTTCCCATGCCATTTGTTAGAAAGGTAGAGAAATTAGGAAAGGCCTTCTCCTGTTTTGGAATTCGGAGGATTTGGTGTCAGTAAAGGCAGGGGATTCTTTGTTTCCCCTTGTGGCTGGGGTAATAGGCTTGCGGCCCGCACCTGAGGATGATACTTCACTGGATTAAGGAAATAAATATTTTAGCTTCCCTGTCAGCCACCCTTCATGATATTTATGGTAAAAGAATGCTGTGGAGACAGTAGAAAAATACTGAAGCATCCCTCTGCACAGCACAAGCGATCGCGCTGTACATTGCTGATGTGCCCTAAGAGGCCATGTAAAAAGAAGAAAAAGTAAAAATAAAGTTTTAAAAAATATAAAAAAATAAATAAAAGTTATTGCAATCAGAGTCCTCAGTGGTTGATACCTTTTAATGGCTAACTGAAAAGATGGTAAACATAGCAAGCTTTCGGGACGCTGAGTTCCCTTCTTCAGGCTGATAAAAGTTCAAACCACTCCCCTTTTGCCCCATTGAAAATTAACCCCTTCCCGACCCTTGTTGTTACGGAGACATCATGGAAGTCGGTGACTTCCTGACCCATGACATCCCCCAAAGTCATGGCGGGATTCCATTCCTGCAGCACCGGTGACCGGTGTCGGTGAAATATCACCTATGCAGCAGAAACACAGGGACCTATAGTTTACACCAGGGGGGATGGTGGCTTAGCCCCCCACCATGGCTATGATCGATCTGATTGGCAGTTGAAAATGAAACCAATAGTTAACCAATGAAACTTGGTGAACTATTACAATCCAGCCATGGTTGGTGCTGCAGTAGCACCGGCCATTGACTGGAGCAGGGTGAACTCCATGTCACCCCTCAGATCTGATTGGAGCTAGCGTCCATGTGATGCTAGCTCTCCAATCAGGTATGGACGAGCAGTGTGATCGGTGACCACCCTCCCCCTCCTCAGCCCCTCCCGCTCTGGTCCTGATCACCCCCCTGACCCTTCTCTCCGCTTCCCCACCTCTGATCCCAGTCTTCCCCTTCACTTTCCGCCCACTAACTCCGTTCCCTGTGTCCCCCTCACCTTCCCCGTGTTGCTGTCCCCACTGCCAGCCTCCTCTCATCATCGCCGTGGACCCCCTCCTCCTCTCCCGGGCTCCTCCTCTCCCGACGATCTGGAGTGAGGTATGTGTGTATGTATGCGTGCATGGGTACAAGGATGGATGGAGGGGTGCATGATTGGATGGGTGCATGGATGGATGGATGAGTGCATGGATGGATGGATGGGTGAATGGATGGATGGGTGCATGGATGGATGGATGGGTGCATGAATAGATGAATGGGTGCATGGATGGATGGATGGATGGGTACATGGATGGATGGGTGCATGGATGGATGGGTGCATTAATGGGTGTATGGATGGATGGGTGCATGGGTGGATGGATGGGTACATGGGTGGATGGATGGGTGCATGGGTGGATGGATGGATGGGTGCATGGGTGGATGGATGGGTGGATGGGTGCATGAGTGGATGGATGGATGGATGGATGGGTGAATGGGTGGTTGGATGGACAGGTGCATTGGTGGATGGATGGCTGCATGGGTGGATGGATGGGTACATGGGTGGATGGATGAGTGCATGGGTGGATGGATGGATGGGTGCATGGGTGGATGGATGGGTGGATGGGTGCATGAGTGGATGGATGGATGGATGGATGGGTGAATGGGTGGTTGGATGGACAGGTGCATTGGTGGATGGATGGCTGCATGGGTGGATGGATGGATGGGTGCATGGATGGATGGATGCATGGGTGGATGGATGTATGCATGAGTGGATGATGTATGGGTGCATGGGTGGATGGATGGGTGCAACAAGAGATTAAGTGTCCACTTGATGTAGTCTATGGGGTCAGAGTCATGGTGCACTGTATGGCAATGATTTGCCATACTGTGCACCATGACTCTGACCCCAGAGACTTCAAAAAGTGGACATTGAACCCTTGTTGTAGTCGCTGGGGTCACAGTCATGATGCACGGTACGGCAGATCATTGCTATACAGTGCACCATGACTCTGATCCCAGTGACAACAACAAGAGGACACTTGATCCCTTGCTGCAGTCTCTGCATGTAGTAGAGGCAATCGAGCATTGTGGAACCATCGTTGTGGACTATGTCGGACGGTATGGAGTAATAAAGATGGAGTCTCAATTTCTGTTTGTGTTTTTTTCTAATAAAAATATGTTTCTCTGTGTGGTGTATTTTATTTACTATTTACTAGAGATTCCTAATGGCTGGGTCTAACATTGGCTCGACATTATGAATCTCGGGCTTAGTGCCAGCTGCCAATAAAAATGCTGGCATTAACCCCTTTATTACCCAGTTTGCCACCGGCACCAGGGCAGCTGGAAGAGTCTGGGTACAGCGCCAGAAAATGGTGCTTCAATGAATGCGCCATTTTCTATTGCGGCTGCGGGCTGCAATTCGCAGCATGGGTGGCCCAGAAGGCTTGGGCCTCTCCATGCTGAGGATTCCAGCCCCCAACTGCCTAGTTGTACCTGGCTGGACCAAAAATATGGCGGAGCACCACATCATTTTTTTTTCTGAAATTAGGTCTATAATTTAAAAAAAAAAATGGGCTTCGCTGTGTTTTTGGTTGCCAGCCAGGTACAATGAGGCAGCTGGGGGTGGGGTGGCAGTCTGCAGCTGCCAAGTTGTACCTGAATGGACCAAAAATATGGTGGAGCACCATGTGTTTTTTTTTTTCTGAAATTAGGTCTATAAATAAGAAAAAAAGGGTTTCGCTGTATTTTTGGTTGCCAACCAGATACAACTTGGCAGTTGGGGGGCTGAAATCCTCAGCGTGGAGAGACCCAAACGTTGTGGCCCCCTAAGCTGCGAATTGCAACCCACAGCCACCACAGAAAATAGTGCATTCATTAGAGGCGCCATTTTCTGGTGCTGTACCCCAACTCTTCCAGTTGCCCTTGTGCTGGTGGCACACAGAGGCTCTCCATACGTGATATGGTGTCCGCTAACAATTTCAATGGAAAATTAGCTCCATTTGTTAGCGGACACCATGTTGCGTATGGAGAGCCCCTGTGTGCCGGAACATTGGAGCTCCCCCACAAGTGACCCCATTTTGGGAACTATACCCCCCCAAGGAACTTATCTAGATGCATAGTGAGCACTTTGAACCCCCAGATGCTTCACAAATTAGTTCGTAATCAGGAAAAAAGAAGATTTTTGTGAAAAAAAAGTACCGTATATACTCGTGTATAAGCCGAGTTTTTCAGCCCAAAAATTGGGCTGAAAAGTCCCCCCTCGGCTTATACACGGGTCATACGGTATGCTGTGGGGGGGGGGGCTGTGACCGGGGGCTGGAGGAGGCAGGAGGGGGCCGCGGTGACCGCATGCGGTCACGTGGGGCCGCCTCATTAGTGCAATGAATATGCACGGCATCCCCCCGTCCATCAGCGGCGGGGGGATGCCGTGCATATTGCACTGCACAGCCCCCCTCCTTAATATAGGTCCCCCGGTAGTAATAAACAGCCCCCCCTCCTTATCACGTCCCCCCCAGGCTGCGGCAGCTGTGAAAATAACAAACACTTTATACATCACCTTCCGACGCAGCTCTCCGCTCCTCCGGTCCTCTGCCCTCCGCTCGCCGGCTTCTTCTTCCTTGTTGTGCCGGTGTCATGTGACCGGGCGCAGGAGATGACGTCATTTCCTGCGCGCGGTCACAGAAGTCGGCACATCAAGGAAGAAGAAGCCGCGAGCGGAGGGCAGAGGACCGGAGGAGCGGAGAGCTGCGTCGGAAGGTGATGTATAAAGTGTTTGTTATTTTCACAGCTGCCGCAGCCTGGGGGGGACGTAATAAGGAGGGGGGGCTGTTTATTACTACTGGGGCTGCTGGATTCTACACTGGGGCTGTATACTACCACTGGGGCTGCAATACCACTGGGGCTGCTGTATATAGGGGCTGCAGTACCACTGGGGCTGCAATACCACTGGGGCTGCTGTATACAGGGGCTGTATACTACCACTGGGGCTGCAATACCACTGGGGCTGCTGTATATAGGGGCTGCAATACCACTGGGGCTGCAATACCACTGGGGCTGCTGTATATAGGGGCTGCAATACCACTGGGGCTGCTGTATACAGGGGCTGTATACTACCACTGGGGATGCAATACCACTGGGGCTGCTGTATACAGGTCTGTATACTACCACTGGGGCTGCAATACCACTGGGGCTGCTGTATATAGGGGCTGCAATACCACTGGGGCTGCAATACCACTGGGGCTGCTGTATATAGGGGCTGCAATACCACTGGGGCTGCAATACCACTGGGGCTGCTGTATATAGGGGCTGCAATACCACTGGGGCTGCTGTATACAGGGGCTGTATACTACCACTGGGGCTGCAATACCACTGGGGCTGCTGTATATAGGGGCTGCAATACCACTGGGGCTGCAATACCACTGGGGCTGCTGTATATAGGGGCTGCAATACCACTGGGGCTGCAATACCACTGGGGCTGCTGTATATAGGGGCTGCAATACCACTGGGGCTGCAATACCACTGGGGCTGCTGTATATAGGGGCTGCTGTATACACCACTGGGGCTGCAATACCACTGGGGCTGCTGTATATAGGGGCTGCAATACCACTGGGGCTGCTGTATATACCACTGGGGGCTGCTGTATATCATACTGCTGGGGCCTGTATACCACTGCTGGGGGCTGTATACCTGTGCTGGGGTCCACCCTCGGCTTATACGCGAGTCAATAGATTTTCCCAGGTTTTGGGGGCAAAAGTAGGGGGGTCGGCTTATACACGGGTCGGCTTATACACGAGTATATACGGTACTTTTTCATTTTTACAGATCAATTTGTGAAGCCCCTGTGGGTTCAAAGTGCTCACTATGCATCTAGATAAGTTCCTTGGGGGGGTCTAGTTTCCAAAATGGGGTCACTTGTGGGGGAGCTCCAATGTTGGACACACAGGGGCTCTCTATATGTGACATGGTATCCACTAACAATTGGAGCAAATTTTCCATTCAAATTGTTAGCGGACACCATGTGACGTATGGAGAGCTCCTATGTGCCTAAACATTGGAGCTCCCCCACAATTGACCCTATTTTGGAAACTAGACCCCCCAGTGAACTTATCTAGATGGGTGGTGAGCACTTTGAACCCCCAGGTGCTTCACAAATTGATCCGTAAATATGAAAAAGTACTTTTTTTTCACAAAAATGTTCTTATGCCTCAATTATTTTATTTTCTCATGGGCAATGGGATAAAATGGATCTTACAATTTGTTGGGCAATTTCTCCTGAGTACACAATACTTTAATTGTGGTCATAAACCACTGTTTGGGCGCATGGCAGAGCTCGGAAGGGAAGGAGCGCCATTTGACTTTTTGAATAGATAATTACCGTATATACTCGCGTATAAGCCGAGTTTTTCAGCCCAAAAATTGGGCTGAAAAGTACCCCCCTCGGCTTATACGCGAGTCAGTGCTGTATACCGATGTATACATCGGTACATACCGATGTATACATCGGTATACAGCAGCCCCCGCATCCCCAGTAATGCAGGGCCCCCCCAGGGTCTCTCCGGTCACCTGTAAAGCAAGCTATACTTATCAGTGTCCCGCTCGCACCCGCCGCTGCCGACATCCACGATCCTCCATCTTCATGCGACTCCTCTTCCTGTTTCTGTGCGCGTCGCCGGCAATGACGTCATTCCCGGCGACGCGCACAGGAAACAGGAAGAGGAGTCGCATGAAGATGGAGGATCGTGGATGTCGGCAGCGGCGGGTGCGAGCGGGACACTGATAAGTATAGCTTGCTTTACAGGTGACCGGAGAGACGCTGGGGGGGCCTGCATTACTGGGGCTGCCTGTATACTACCGCTGGGGCTGCTGTATACCTCTGGGGCCCTGTATACTACCGCTGGGGCTGCTATATACCTCTGGGGCACTGTATACTACCACTGGGGCTGCTATATACCTCTGGGGCACTGTATACTACCACTGGGGCTGCTATATACCTCTGGGGCCCTGTATACTACCACTGGGGCTGCTATATACCTCTGGGGCACTGTATACTACCACTGGGGCTGCTATATACCTCTGGGGCCCTGTATACTACCACTGGGGCTGCTATATACCTCTGGGGCACTGTATACTACCACTGGGGCTGCTATATACCTCTGGGGCCCTGTATACTACCACTGGGGCTGCTATATACCTGTGGGGCCCTGTATACTACCACTGGGGCTGCTATATACCTCTGGGGCCCTGTATACTACCACTGGGCTGCTATATACCTGTGGGGCCCTGTATACTACCACTGGGGCTGCTATATACCTCTGGGGCCCTGTATACTACCACTGGGGCTGCTATATACCTCTGGGGCCCTGTATACTACCGCTGGGGCTGCTATATACCTCTGGGGCCCTGTATACTACCACTGGGGCTGCTATATACCTCTGGGGCCCTGTATACTACCGCTGGGGCTGCTATATACCTCTGGGGCCCTGTATACTACCACTGGGGCTGCTATATACCTCTGGGGCCCTGTATACTACCACTGGGGCTGTATATACTACCACTGGGGCTGTATATACTACTGGGGCTGCGTGTATACTACCGCTGGGGCTGCTATATACCTCTGGGGCCCTGTATACTACCACTGGGGCTGCTATATACCTCTGGGGCCCTGTATACTACCACTGGGGCTGTATATACTACCACTGGGGCTGTATATACTACTGGGGCTGCGTGTATACTACCACTGGGGCTGCTGTATCTACCTCTGGGACTGGTGTATACCACACTGCTGGGGGCTGTATACTTGTGCTAGGGTCCACCCTCGGCTTATACACGAGTCAATAGATTTTCCCAGGTTTTGGGGGCAAAAGTAGGGGGGTCGGCTTATACACGGGTCGGCTTATACACGAGTATATACGGTAGCTCCAAATGTCAAATGGCGCTCCTTCCCTTCCCAGCCCTATCGTGCACGCAAACAGTGGTTTATGACCACATATGAGGTATCTGTGTACTCAGGAGAAATTGCCCAACAAATCTGAGGATCCATTTTATCCTGTTGCCCATGTGAAAATGAAAAAATTGAGGCTAAAAGAACATTTATGTTGGAAAAATTAAAATGTCCATTTTTTCCTTCCACGTTGCTTTAGTTCCTGTGAAGCACCTGAAGGGTTAATAATCTTCTTGAATATAGTTTTGAATAGCTTGAGGGATGCAGTTTTTGGAATGGTGTCACTTTTGGGTGTTTTCTGTCATGTACACCATTCAAAGGGACTTCAAATGTGATGTGGTCACTAAATAAATGGTTTTGTAAATTTTGTTTGCAAAATGAGAAATTGCTGATGAACTTTGAACCCTTATAACTTCCTACCAAAAAAAAATTTCCAAAATTGTGCTGATGTAAAGTAGACATGTGGGAAATGTTATTTATTAACTATTTTGTGTCACATAAATCTCTGGTTTAACAGGATAAAAATTAAAAATTTGAAAATTGCAAAATTTTTAAAATTTTCACCAAATTTTTGATTTCTTCGCAAAAATGATCGACCTAAATTTACTACTAACATGAAGCTCAATATCGTATAGATAGAAATAGAATCGTTAGGATCCGTTGAAGCGTTCCAGAGTTATAACCTCATAAAAGGACACTGGTCAGAATTGACAAAAATGCCAAGATCTTTAGGGTCAAAATAGGCTGGGTGGTGAAGGGGTTAAACAAAAATAAGAATACACATATTTGGTATCACTGAGTTCAGAAATGCCCAATCTATTATAATATTAAATCAACTAATCAGATCTGTAAACTGTAACGGAAAAAAGAAGTCCAAACGCCAAAATTACATTTTTTTGATTGCTGTAACATTGCAATAAAATGCAATAGCAGATCTTTAAAACAGCACATCTACCCAAAAAGGTGTCAAAACATCAGCTCATGCCATGAAAAATAAGCCTTCTCACCCCTCTGCCCACTCCACGCTCCCGTGCAGCCACATACATACACACATGGTCGCCATCTTTGGGCACTTGGGTATACACATCACACCAATCTACTGCAAGATTACCGTAATTACAGGATTACTTTGGAGGGGCCCTTGGTCGGAGCTACTAAAGTGAATAACGAGGTGTCTCTATTTTGTTTGTAATAAAGAATTTGTCTCAGGCTAGGGTCACATATGCGGTTCTATTTTGGAAACCTGATCCGGTTTTGAGCTTTCAAAAAGCTCAAAACCGGAGCAGGAACCGCTCCTCATAGGAGCCCATTATGACAACCGCATTGCACTACATGCAATCCGGTTACCAGCTCCGGATCTGCAGCCTGCGGGAAAAATCATGCATGCTGCAGTTTTCGGAGCGGTTCTGTGACCCGCAATGCGATAACCATATTGCTCAGGGTGTGTAATCCTGAGCAATGTGGTTACAGTATACTTTGTTCATCCCAGGGCAGAGAAAAAAAAACATGACACATCCGGAGCAATCCGGTTACCGCATTGCGGTTGCCACAACACATTTTTCCTAATAAATGTGTGTGAAGGCAATTGCGGTTACTGCATCCGGATCTGGATGCGGTCACCGCAATTGCCTTAACAAGTGTGACCCCAGCCTCAGTGTCATGTTTTTTTTTTCTCTGCCCTGAAAATATTGTTAATGGCCATCTGTCATACTGATGGGAGACATTAGCAATACGGCTTGATGTCAGCTGCCAAAAAAAGCTGACATCAACCTTTTTATTACCCAGTCTGCCACTGCTACACGGCAGCTGGAAGAGCGAGGTAACTGACAGTTTTGGCGTCTCTCATGGAGGCACCAATTCTGGGGCGGCTGCTGGCTGCAGTTTTGAGTGTGTGGGCCCAGAATGCTTGGGCCTCACCACTCTGAGAATCACAGCCCCAACCTGCCTGGGCTACCTTGGCTGGCAATAGAAAATACAAAGAAGCTTATGATATATTTTTTTAAAGTTATTTATTTAAATAACTTAAAAAATAGGGCTCCCCTGTATTTTTCATTGCCAATGAAGGTAACACCAACCAGCGCATGCGGGCGACCAGTAGCTGCTTGCTTCACCTGCGCTTGCAATAGAAAATACAGTGAAGCCCTACACATTTTTTACCAAGAAATGAAACACTTTATTAATTAAAAACAGAAACAGGTTCTTAAGCAAAAATACATTTATTTATATACATTGGGAGAAAGCACAGGGGGGGAGAGACAGTGGACAGGGCAGAGACCACACTGGGGGGAGAGACAGCTGCCGCTCCCAGCGCCATAGAGTCCACTCTATCATGATGTCACTGTACTCTCGATGCGATAGTAGTCACTGACCGGGGAAGATCTAGATTAAGATCTAAAAATGATGAAACATAAAATGGTTCCTTTAATACACATGATGCCACAATACATGGTGCCTCTATATATACAGCTGCATCTCAAAGAATTAGAATATCGTCAAAAATTAATTTATTTCAGTACATAAAGTGAAATGCATATACTATATAGAGCGTTACAGACAGAGTGATCTATTTAAAGTGTTTATTTCTGTTAATGTTGATGTTTATGGCTTACAGCCAATGAAAACCCAAACATCATTATCTCACAAAATTAAAGTAGGGAGGATAAAGGGTTAAAACTTGTGCTGCCGTATTCCATGAGACATTAAAGAGTGAATATAATATTGATTTATTAGTCAATGCATTTCAGCCCTCCCTGGCCCCTTCCTCAGGACAAATCAAAGTCATATTGCCATATTTCAGGGCTTTTCAGGGAGCGTTGACTAATAAGTCAATTTTATTTCACCCTTTGATGTCTTGTGGAATATGACAGCGCGGTTTGTAACCCTTCATCCTCTTTACTTTAATTTTCTGAGATAATGACCTTTGGATTTTCATTGGCTGCAAGTTATAATCATCAACATTAACATAAATAGACACTTGAAATAGATCACTGTGTAATGACTCTATATAATATATGCGCTTCATTTTATGTATTCAATTACTGACAAAAACTTACTTTTTGATGATATTCTAATTTATTGAGATGCACTTGTATATCTATATATATATACCATTGGGATACAGTGCCAAAAATTCATAAATCATCAGAGGATCCCCCCGCAGGCCGATAGTGCAGGAATTGTTTCTTGTTCAACAACCTGGGGATTTTCTTAGTAAATTGATGAGCCCTTGTGCTTAAGGCCAAATGATATATAAGAGATAGTAAAGTAAGAGTGCAGGAACATGTCAGACATCGAAACGCTGTTTACTGTCAGGATGTCGAGAAATTAAAATCCATCTCTGGTCATTTCCATGAGATGCACAATTGTAACCCAAGGGGTGTAACAGTCTGCGGCATTGACCGTGTACATAGGGAGTCGTGGTGGGGATGTTCAGAGGAAACTCCTTCATAAAGGAGTGAGATGGATGGTGACTCCTGACACAAGGCCCCAATGAGGCCGTCAGTGTTACGTCCTTTCTGTAAGGCTTTGCGCTGTCTTATTTTTGCTCTTTGTTATTCTGCTGTATATTCCTATATTTTATTATTCACACTGGTTTTATTTCCCTTTGTGCAGCCGTCGGCTATGAATCCTAAGTCGTTTGTATGGATCGGTGGGAGCACCGTATACTGTGAAAAATACCAAAAATCCTATTTCTGAGACCACTACTGTGAATGGATCTCCCCCAATTATGGACTATCACTTATTTTGTGGTAACACTAATCTATACTCCATAAGTAGACATGAAATCGCATACGTTTTGTGACTGTATATCAGTGGGACCACTGTAACAGAGGTGTATCTGTCATGTAAAGTACTGATCTATAATTGTACTTGATATGTATACTATTTTCCTCTTTGTCTTTCTGGTGGCCCATATTTTAATTTAATTTATGGGATGTATATGTAAATAACTTGATTAAGATAAGACTAGATCATGTGTGTATTATATATACACAATCAGACCGGTCAGATAAACACCATTTATGGGAGAAATAGAGTCTAAGTATAGAATTTAGACTATATCAATGTTTAGGAAACTGCTAGTTGAGGAGTTTCCCCTTTTGATATCTATAGGGAATTGCCAGTTCAGGAGTTTCCTCCTTTCATGTAGGAAATGTGTTGTCTTTTCAGAGGAGGGGATCCGGGTCAGGAGGAGCGGGAGCATGGGCGCACCTCCATATTCTCCTCAGATGCAGGGAGCTGACTGACCCAGGAAGCACTGCCTGCACTTCCGGGGTCAGAGAAATCCCTGCATCGGAGCTGCAGCACCGTCTAAGCATGTGAGGAGAAAGAGATTCTCTCCCACTGCAGACGGCACAGTAAGGAGGAGGAAGACACAGGAGCAAGTGAGAGCTCATAGAGCTGAAGATGGGGGTGGTGCTGTGCTGTATACTGCTGAGAGGAGGCTGGTGACAAGGGAGGCTGTGCTGTATACTGCTGAGAGGAAGCTTGTGATAGAGGAGGCTGGCGACAAGGGAAGCTGTGTGTATACTAGTGAGAGGAGGCTGGTGTCAGAGGAGGCTTTTGACAGGGGAGGCTGTTCTGTATACTGGTGAGAGGAGGCTGGTGACATGGGAAGCTGTGCTGTATACTGGTGACAGGGGAGGCTGGTGACAGGAGAGGCTGTGCTGTATCCTTTTGAACAGGAAAAAACTGGATCCTGAAAGGATCAGCATTTGGCTGAAAAACCTGATTTTGCCTGATTTGAAAAAAACGCAAGTGTGAAACCAGCGACACTAGATGAGTGCAGCAGTGCGCTCCAAGTGTCAGTGTGGGTGCACACATTGTGCCTGCGACCTGTCTGCTCTCGGCTTCCCTTTGAACACTTTCAGTAAAGGGGAGGGGTGTTAAATGAGCAAACAGTGTGTCTCTATATCACTAGGCCTCTATTAACTGAACGAATGGTTAGGTCACCTATTTTAATCTCTTGATACCTTTGAAGAGCTGAAGGTGTTAAAAAAACGCTCAAAAGACTGAACCTGTGCGCGGCAAGTGCAGACGTTCATTCTTTTAGTGTGTAATTAGCGCTTTTAACAGGGTTTTATGGGGTAGATCTGCCTTAAATAGATGTCGTGTGCACAGACTCATCGGGTGACGTCAGTAAGGGGTGCAACCATGAAAAGTGCCTAGGGCAGCATAAGGGCCAAATACAGCCCTGCTGGCACAGCGTGACTTCTGGTTCCAGATCAGATGACCAGTGGATCACATGGGGATGCGCGCTCAAGGAGCAAATACAACTTGTGAGGTACTCATATATGAGAAGTGTAATTACCAGTGCGGTGTCATGTGACCCGCTTACCATGCGACTTGGCGATTATCCATTTGCTGAACAGCTGTTTTTAATTTCACAGCTCTTTTTTGGGAGATTAGCATGGATATATAAAGGGTTCTACCATAAGTGAAGCCACGCCTCCTGACAAAGCCTATTATAGACAAAACATGCGTCAAGGTGCTGGTGGATTGGAGCTACTCCTCCTGAGCCCCTTGTATACTGGTGTTGCCAAAACCCAAGGTAAATTGCATTATGAATTGGTTGTGCAGTGATTTACTAATAAGAGGCAGATGGCAGTTAGGTTAATGTATTATTTGCCTCAGGTAGCTGCTTGCTATTTACCATAATAATTTGGTCCAGTTTACACCTTACTACACTGGCTAAGGCTAGGGTCACACTTGCAGTTTTTTCATGCTGTTTTGGAGACCTGCGTTTTTAAAAACACATGTAAAAACGCACCCATAGGCCCCCATGTAAAAAACGCATGCCCTAATAGCAAAATGCATGCCTAAAGTGCCTTGCGTTTTTGGCATACGTTCTTGCACTTATGTGAGTAGCTGCCATCAAAAACGCATGCAAAAACGCATGGTACCATTTAGTACCATCCAAAAACACATGCGTTTTCCATAGGGGCCCATGCTAAAAAAACGCATGCGTTTTTAAAACAGCACCAAAAAAAAGTTCATGAACTTTTTTTGGGTGCTGATTCAAAAATGCATGGGGGCTTAAGGCACCTATAAAAACAGAAACGCATGCTTTTTTTTTAAGGCACCAAAAAAACTCATGCTAAGTGTAACCCTAGCCTAAGCCGGTTCACTCCCTGGGATAAATGTATCACCTTGTTACCTATAACTGATAGGCTATAGTTTATAGCCTCTTCCCAGATGGTGTATTTACTAGATAGCTGGGGCCGAGTCTGGATATAGCTGCTTTTTCCATTATCTCTCCTATATTGGGGCTAACTTATTGCCACCACAGCACTGGAACAAATCATACATGTTCAAGGCAAGAGAATCTGATAAAATGCCACTACAACAGCATAAAAACCATTTTATTTATAGCAGAGGTAGCTACCCCCCACTGAGCATTCAACTGAGGGTGGGGATGTACCACACCTATCCAATTAGTCTCACTAGATATATAATATATACCGCTAATATTTTTTTTTGTTTAAAAGATACTAGTCTGTAAAGGAGACAGACCCCCACCTATGGCTTACCTTCATTGGTGTTGGAGATGTGGAACTATTTTGAAAATCTAATATATAAAGCTGAATGTGTGTATGTGTGTGTGGCTGGGGTCACACATAGAAATCCGTTTTTAGAAGTGATTTCCATGACCAATCCGTATTTTTTTGGGTGCTTTTTGAGCCTCCTGTACCTCTGAACGTTTTTGGACTTAGTCATTTTTTGACCAAAATTCTTGAAAAAACGGATCCATTTTTCCATAGGGCCCATGTTAAAATTTTTTTTTGAAAAACGTACCCCAAAAACGTACCTAGCAATGTTTTTAGGTGCAGAAAAAAACGTATAGGGCATTTATTACGTCCTAATCCGTTTTTCTATCAGTTTTTGGACTTAGAAAAAAAAAATCCAAATTCTGAAGCCAAAAACGGACCAGGGGCTTATGTGTGACTCTAGCCTGTGTATGTCCGGGATTGGCATCTTCACCGTCGCAACTACAGCCACAAAATTTTGCACAGTCACACGTCTGGACCCCGAGAGCGTCATAGGCTATGTTGTGAGGCAAAATTTTAACCCCGCGCGTTCCAGTTCACCAAACAATTTTAGCCCTATCTACATAGTGGAGAGAAAGTGACAGTTACCAGTTGACAGTTGTGAATGAGAGGAGCTTAATGACAGCACCAAAGACTAACAGCATATACCAGCATATAGTCACTAAGGTGGGGCCCTGACATGGAATATTCACCACGCACGGGGACATGTATACACACCACATGCACACAGAGAGTAACAGCTAAGGTGGAGCCACAACATTGGATACTCACCACGCACCTGAACACAAACACACACACCACAAATAGACACACACAACACAGAGACACACACCACATAGACACCCCCCACAGAGACACACACACATACACACGCTATAGGGACACATGCACTCACCCCACAGGGACACACACACCACAGGGACATACACACATACACACCCAACAGGGACACAGAGATACACACACACCCCACAGGAAAACACAGACCCCATAGGGATGGACACACACCACAGAGACACCCCTCCCCCCACAAGGACACACACCACAGGGACACCCCTCCCCCCAAAAGGACACACACCACAGGGACCCCCCCACAGGGACACACGCACACAACTGGGACACACACACACCCCAAGGACACACACATCACACAGACAGACACAGATGTGCACAAGTCGCCTCACACAACTCGCCTCATAAGTCTGGTATCTTTAATTTCCAAAAATAAACATCTGATTAAAAACAGCCAATGTGCAACACATGTGCCATACAGGGAATTAAGGCAGATGTCAGTCACATGAGCTGTCTTTTATGTGTATGTGTGAGGTAATATATACTGCCCGGCCGGGGGGAGGGTTTACTGTTGGCTGGAGATTTATTAGGCTGCCTATAGCAATCAATCACAGCTCAGCTTCTATTTTCCTACAGGTCATTAATATGACATATTCAAATTCTATTTTGTTATAGCTAACATCAGTTATTTATTAACCCAAGCGTAGCCGGGTACTACAGCTAGTATTCAATAAAAGTTATCTTTTAAGCAAAAAAAAAATAAGGCCCTGTGGAGCCTATTGCTGGATTTCTGCTCTCTTGGATTTCAAGGCCTCCCTCCAGCCTTCATATCTCATCCTTGCGAGCTGCCTCCACAAGACGGGGCATCTGCCCTGAATCTCCAGGAGGAGGTGAGCTGGCTTTTCTACATTTAATTTGATAAAATATCCTATATATATGAAAAGAGAGCTCAAAAAAAATAAGAAAATTATTCAACCATAACATTTTTCTCTATCATTCTTAAAAAAAAAAAATCCTTAAAAAAATTGTAAAAACTCTTTTAAGAAAAACTTTTCTGAGGCTGGGGTCACACTTGTGTTTTTTTCATGCATTTTTGGAGACCTGCGTTTTCAAAAACGCACCCATAGGCCCCCATGTTAAAAAACGCATGCCCTAATAGCAAAAACGCATGTCTAAATAGCAAAAACGCATGTCTGACAGTACCATGCGTTTTTGTGTGCATTTTTGCTATTATGTAATTAGCTGACATCAAAAACGCATGCAAAAACGCATGGTACATAGTACCTTTTAGAGCCATCCAAAAACGCATGCGTTTTTTTAACATGGGCCCCTATGGAAAACGCATGCGTTTTTGGATGGCACTAAAAGGTACTAATGTACCATGCGTTTTCCATAGGGGCCATTGTTAAAAAAACGCACCAAAAAATAGTGCATGCACTATTTTTTGGTGCAGATTTAAAAACGCAGCCAAAAACGCAGGGTGCCATCACACACCTTGAAAAACTCATGATTACATGAAAAAACGCATGGTAAAACGCATGCCAAGTGTGACCCCAGCCTAAAAAGATGAAGTTATTAGTTAGCTAAAACCCTTTACATATAAAAACGTATTAACATAGCATGTGCCTATAGCTGAAACATGGAGAACATTATAATGTGACTGTAATCCTTTTGGAGCAAATACCAGTTGAAACCATGAAGAGCATTAACATGCTGAATCATAAAGAACCTAGTGGACTTATTGTTTACAGACGCTGCATCCCAATGGCCTTAATAACATTGTGGAAAGAGTTTAATACGTCTTCATATGAAAAGGTTTTTACGTTTCTCACTAACTAATAACTGCCTCTCTTTACACACATTTCTTTGAAAGATTCTTAACATTGTCAAGAATTTTTTAGCAATGATAGAGAAAAATGTTCTGACTGAATAATCTTCTTATTTTTTTTAAGTTCTATCTCTTATATATATATATATAATATGTAATGAGACTAATTGGATAAGTGTGGATAAATCCCCAACCTCAGTTGAATGTTTTCATCCTATTTGTATATTCCTATAACCTACAAAAAATAATGGTTATACATTCTTCTAGTAGACTTACCTACAAATAGGTCTTCCTCCAAATAGGAGTTCTCCAAATAGGTCTTCCTCCAAATAGGTTTTCTCCAAATAGGCTCCTTCTCTCCAAATAGGTCTTCCTACAAATAGGTCTTCCTCCAAATAGGTCTTCCCAAATATCATCCCAAATAGGTCTTTCAAATAGTCTCTACAAATAGGTCTTCCTCAATAGTTCCTCCAAATAGGTCTTCCTACAAATAGGTCTTCCTACAAATAGGTCTTCCTACAAATAGGTCTTTCCATAGCCCCAAATAGGTCTTCCTACAAATAGGTCTTCCTCCAAATAGGTCTTCCTACAAATAGGTCTTCCTACAAATAGGTCTTCCTACAAATAGGTCTTTCTCCAAATAGGAGTTTCTCCAAATAGGAGTTTCTCCAAAGATGTTTCAGAAATTCTATAATCCAAAATCGCTATCCAAATCAATCACAAATCCACCACTAACCACAGCAGTCTCTTGATATCTGAGTCAAATACCAACTGACACTGTATCATTGAATCCAATGGGTTTTATAGTCCAGTCTGTTGTGATGTCATAGACACCGTGATGTCATGCAGCAGGAAGGTTCTACAACAGAAGTGGGCTGGATATTACCATGGTAACCAGAACAATTCAAATAAGCTCCTAATATTCTTTGCATGTTGTTCTTGTAGACCATAGAGGGACAATGCTACCAAACTTCTCAACTCCTAGATTATGTCTGCGTAGACCCAGGTAGCCGTGTAATCTGCAGAATCTGCCTTGTACATAAGCAATTGGCTTATTAACCCCTTCACCGCCAGACGATTTTTCATTTTTCACTCCCCTTCTTCCAAGAGCCATAACTTTTTTATTTCTCCATCAATATACACAGACGAGGGCTTGTTTTTTGCGGACGAGCTGTACTTTTGAATTAAATCATTTATTTTACCACATAATGACTGAAAAGCAGGAAAAAGGTTCCAAGTGCAGTGGTGAAATTACAAAAAAGTGAAATCATATGTTCATTTTTAGTTGTTTTTATTCGCCATGTTCACTATATGGTAAAACTGACATGACGGTATGATGCCTCAGGTTGGTACAAGTTAGTAGTACAACATAAACTTACGTAGTAAGTGGTGGAAAAAAAAATCTGAAGTTTTAATATACGAGAATACACTTTTGCGCCATTCGTAACCATACGTTCTCATTTTTGATCTGGGCTGTGTGATGGCTTATTTTTTGCAGCTTGAGCTGTCGTTCTAATGATAACATTTTGGTAGATGTGCTATTTTCATCGCCCGTTATGAATTACCTTAACTTTGCTGCGACCAAAAACACATAATTTTGGCGTTTGTCCTTTTCCGTTACCAGTTCAATTGATAATTGATTTCTATTGATAGATCGGCATTTTTAAAATAGCAAATATGTGTATTTTTACATTCTTATAGTTTATTTCATGAGGCAAGTGGGGTGATCTGAACTTTAGTTTTTTTTTCATATGAAAACTGTCGATATCTGTGAAGCGACGTGTATAACCGACCCCTACTTTCCCAAAATTGAAAAACTATTGATCGTGTAAGCGAGGTGACCCAGCACAGTACGTCCCCCAGTGTATCACTCCCAGTTAGTTCAGCAGCCCAGTGTATTACGCACCATGGTATAACGCAGCCATTAGTAACAGCACCAGTGTAGTAACAGCAGCCCATGTGACAGCACCCAAGGTGAACAGCAGCCCATGTATATTACACAGCCATGTAGTTATAGCAGCCCAGGTGTTATAGCCCCGTGTATATCCACCAGTGTAGTATTAGCCCCCGGTATTACGCCCCAGTGTATACAGCAGCCCAGGGTACATTAGCAGCCCAGGTACAGCACCCAGGTCCGCACCCAGTCCCCAACCCCTGGGTCCTACAGCCCAAATCGGGCATCGCCCCTTGCAAGCCCCCGCTTCTACCATCCGTCTTTGATCAGCCTGCCTCGGCTCGTCTTTTGCTCCATCCTGCTAACCGATCACGCCGCCGATGATATATGCTGCAAGCGAATCCGATGCGAGACACGGAGCCGAGAGACGCTGATCAAGACGGATGTTATATAACATGGGGGGGGGGCCTTAAAGGGGCAGTCCAGCATTTGGCTAATCACTGTTCCCTCGTGATTGAGGGAACAGAATTAATGAGCGGCCCCGTGTCGGCTCC
The DNA here is from genome assembly GCA_033576535.1 of Allobates femoralis. Taxonomy (NCBI): domain Eukaryota; kingdom Metazoa; phylum Chordata; class Amphibia; order Anura; family Aromobatidae; genus Allobates; species Allobates femoralis. The sequence goes on from JARQOC010000244.1 coordinate 57,476, forward strand.
ATACAGCACCCCCGCCTCTCACCTCACACCGACCACCCACCGTATGACTTGTTAAGCGGGGAACTTTTCACCAAATTGGCTGAAAAACTCGCTTATACGATATATACTATCTTGTTTTTTGTTTATAAATCATGCTGTCAATGACTGACAGCGCGATCCGGAGCACTACAGCACATATTGTTCCATTCCCTGTCGGTATCGGTAACTCTGCTGTTACTTTCACAGCCCGGGGTCCTGTGATGACCTCAGAACCCTATCTGCAATCACTTCCTGTGGATGGCAGGTGAGCACCAGCATGCACATGAAGTGATAATTTCAGCTATATAGAGCAGTGCTGAAGCATGTCTCTGCATAGCAGAAATGATCGGACTTTGCAGCACCAAGGTCTCCTAGTGGGCCATGTAAAATTAAAAAAATAAAGAAAAATGTTTTTACAAATATGAAAAAAAAAAACCTTTTGCCCCCCTTGAAAATAAAAGTGTTAAAAACATAAAAAAAACACATATTTGGTATTGTCGCGTTGAGAAATGCCTTATCTAACAAAATATAAAATCAGATAATAACCAGATCACTGAACTGTCATAACAGAAAAAAGCTCAAAAGACAAAATTACGTTTTTTTTTCATCGCCGCACCACTGCAATAAAATGCAATAACGAGCGATCAAAACAGCTCATCTATCCAAAAATTGTATCATTAGAAACGTCCAGCTCAAGACGCAAAAAATAAGCCGTCACACAGCCCCAGATCCCAATAAATGGGAATGATACGGATCATGGAAAATAGCGACAAAAGTGCAATTCTTTTTCTTTAACCCTACAATGTGTAACCTCGGCCTTTTACACCCGGCAGCTTATTTTTTTTCCTATTTTGTGCAAAATTAGTTGGAATTTTGAGACTCTAGGTTTTCCTCAAGTATGTTGTTGTTGGTAATATCCAATTGTTCATACAATTTTAGGTGATAGGCATTTTGATATAACAATGCTTTTTTGGGAGCCCCATATACGTCACGCATTCTCGGGTTAAAAATGTCGGATTGTTTTTCACCACTTAGGTAAAAGTATAAATGTTTGGTATCTATAAACTCGTACCGACCCGTGGCATCATACCGACATATCAGATTTACCATAGAGTGAACAGGATGAATTAAAAAAAATCCAAATTAAACTTGTAATCACACTTTTATTGCAATTACACGGCAGTTGGAATTTATTCCCATTTTCCTGTAGACTACACTCCTCACCTACTTCGCTGTCTCCATAAGGTTGATAGCAAGTTCCCAGACCTTGTCTTAGCCCACTCACTCAGCCAGATTAGAATACCCCACACACTACACTGATGAGGGGCAGGTACCCCGAAACGCAGCGTCTGTAGTTTGGGGTTCTGATCTGGCACAAATCCCTTAGTTATATTAAAAGCTTGTTGTAAAGCGATTATGACTTTGAGGAAGCTGCTTAAATGTGGCACTGGAGTTTCTCCACTTTCTTAGTGAAGTGCAAATTTGCATATTTGCATATATCTGAGAGGAGGGAAGTGGCTTACAATCTCCTCACCTACATCGCTGTCTCCATAAGGTTGATAGCAAGTTCCCAGACCCGGTAAAATAAATGATTTTATTCAAAAGTGCAACTCATCCCGCAAAAATCAAGCCCTCGTATGTCTATATCGATGGAAAAATAAAAACGTTATGGCTCTTGGAAGAGGAGGAAGCCCCATTGGAGCTTTCACATTGGGGGCCTGAGCTTCAAGTTATGCCACTGCAGTAGAAGCTCAGGGAAAGTGAGTCTCACAAAGATTTAGCACTTTTAGGCTGAAACACAGTCCGAGTGACATGAGAGTTACTCGCACGAGTCTCGGATCATTCACCCGGGATGGCCTCCCCCTCTCTGGACGGAAGCAGTGGAGCTACATAGAAATAAATACCACTGACAGTATTCTGTCCAAAGAGGCAGGGGTCGAGTCCGGGTGAATGATCCGAGACTCGTGCAAGTAACTCGCATGTCACTCGGATAGTGTGTCTCCAGCCTAAGCAACAATGTTGCAGTCCCGCTCCAGAATCTGTTTCCTCATTGTATCCTGATGGGGAACAGATGAATTCCTCCTAATAATTAGGCTCCTTTCACATCTGCAGTTTATTTCAGTTCCAGCAGATCAGGCATGCCTGAACTTTTGAACTTCTTGCCTGTTCTGCCTTTTTGGTAAATCCGGTGGAATTCCGCCTCTTTGGAAAAACGGATTTGTTACACTTGTGGCAGGATTGCGTTCTGCCTAATGCATTTTCTATTGGAGTTCTAGACATGTGCGGGCACTTACATTTTCATTGCAGTCCGGCAAATCCAGAACTTCAGGCACCGGACAGAAACTGCTGCTAAGTGCGATTTTAAGACTCGCCGCAAGTGCTGGGTCCGGATGAAAATGCAAGTGTCCGGAACTTCAATATAAAATGTGTTGGGCAGAAGGCAATCCTGCTGCAAGTGTAACACATCCTGTTTTTGCAAAAAAAGGCAGAGTTCTGCCGGGTTTGCGAAGACGCATGTGAAAGCTGCCTTAGACCCCTTTCACACTAGCGTTTGTTACAATTTGCGGCAGATGTGGCAAATTTACCGCATCTGCCGCCTAATGGCGTCACACTTGTGGCAAGCCCCATGCATTGTCTATAGGGATTGCGGCAAGTGTGGTATAGCCGCGGTTCCGGCACTTGCGGCAGCGAAAAAAAGCGCTGCTGACTGTTTTTTTTTTCACGGCTGAAACTGCAGCAAGTGCCGGAACCACGGTTATACCGCACTTGCCGCACCTGCCGCAATCCCCATAGACAATGCATGGGGCTTGCCGCAAGCGTGTAGCAAGTGCGGCCGTTAGGCGGCAGATGCGGTAAATCTGCCGCAAACTGTAACATACTCTAGTGTGAAAGGTCCGTTAGTTTGACAGCACCAAATTGTCTGCTGGACACAGCATAAAAAGTGATTACGCCTCTTTCTGGTCCATTGCTCTAAATCCCTTTTTTTAAATGATTGATATTTTGTTTGTGCATTTTTTAATAAAAATAAAATAAAAAAATAAATAAAAAATAAATAAATAAAGGAATTAACTCTGTTAATACGTGATACGCAGGAGGCTTATTTAAAAGATGCCAAACTTAAAGGGATCCTGTCGCCAATTAGTGCCGCAGGCAGCATGAATCTGAGCCTGACTACACAATTTCAGCAAGATACCGTATATTTTGGATTATAAGAGGCACTTTTTTCACCCAAAATTTTGCCTTTTCCCCTTAGAAAAAGCAAATAAACACACCCAAACCTGCTGAACTCACTCAGCGTCGCCCCGCCATCTTACCTGCGATAAATAGCTGAAAATAAAAGGGGCGCACAATAGTGTGTATCTGTCAGCTGAAGGTGGAGAAATAAGAGGTGGATTTGCTCACCTATTTTGGTTGTGAGACGTCACCACCACCCTTTACGCCTGTGACAGCTTTAGATGTCAAGCTTTTTTCCGCGGTCTTCAGCAGTCCTCCTTTTAGTAGAAGTACAGGGTAATAGATATAGGAATAGGAACTTGTGGCTGCGCTGCCACTCCAAGATTCAAGAATTACATCCCATTATTGTTTTTTTCCTGAGGAAGGGGTTTACCCCGAAATGCGTAGAAATAAACACCACCATATGAATTCAAATAATTCTTGAATCTTGGATTTTTTTGGAGCGGGAGTGCAGCCACAAGTCCCTGTTCCCTATCTATTACCCTGGACACCATCTTACCTGTGCATTCCCAGTGGCACACAGGTACACTGTCTACATTCGCCAGTACTTTGCTGATGGATCCTCTGCAAGGCATGGCTGAACTGGACTCAGAAGATGTAATCTACCCCATGGAGACATATGTCACCTGGAGCTCCTCCACACTTCCCACTTTGTGCCTCATCTGCAATGAGGTGTGGATACAATCCTGTGCTGCGATGCAATATGCGGACCTGAGGAATGAGTCACAGCAGTCAGGTGACATTTACCCTAAGACCACATGCACGCTGAGTATTTGATGAGTTTTTTAAATCAGGATTTGTAGCCAAAACCAGGTTGTGGATGTTTAAATACAGAAGTGGTGCAGGTGTTTCTATGATACCTTTCCTCTGATTGCTTGTTGGGTTGGCACCGCCGAGTACTTTCAGAAGTGGCAGGAGGGGGCCAACCTGGAGAAAACTTGGCACCAGGTGCAGCCAAACTGTCTTTTAGTTGGCCAGGTAAATGCACCCAAACCCACAGGGCATGTCAGTGTTCCACAAGATGGTTCAAGTCCTCTCTGTCCTAGAGGGCGTGGATATCCCTTAGTTCCTCCATCATTCTCTCAAGCGGTTGCCATGATGGAGTGTGCTGGGAGGTAGGTGGTGGCATAGAATCCAGCTACAAGAATAGCCCCTGTGACCCTCCAAGACAACCATCGATGACAACCATGACCAACAACGACAACCATCCAGGGCATGGCTGAAAATGGCGAGAGACAATCTCACTGGACCTTCCTAAAAGCATGTTGGTGGGTCAGGAGACAGTGACCCATCCCTTAGTTGGCTTTTGGCAAAAGAATGATTTTTGGAACTTGTTTTTATTCCAGTTCTTTGTTATCTTTGACTAAGGCCTTGTGGTTTTGTTAAAGATTAATTGAAACTTTCCAACATTTAGGACTGTTTGCACTTCCCTCTATTGGGCATGCATGCAGTCTTTGGGGTCCAACTGAAAGACCTTAATGGATTCTGCCCTTCATGGACTTTCCACCACTTTAACAGTCTGTGTGCAGCTGCTCATCCCTGTGGGACTTTAGTTATATTTATATATTATGTATATTATTATTTTTTTGTTTGAGACTTATAGTCTGTGCGTTATAGTAACATTTTTTGAGTTCACTCCTTGCGTGCTGGACTGTTTCTGCAAACAGGTGCTTTGATACAACCCTACAGAGACTAGTAAACAAGCCCCAGGCCTCTGGCCTGAAGGTGTAAGATATGGAACTAGATGACACTACACCCACTTCAGTAGACGTGGGATGGCCAAGTACAGTTTTCAAGGGCTGAAAAGAGTGCATGTTTTCAGTATATCCCTAGCATTGCACAGGGTGCTGGAATCTTCCTTCACCTCTGCAGGTGATGAAATTAGCACCTGAACAATTTTAAGGAAATTCAGAAAACTTGCACTGTTTTCAGAATTGATGACTATAGTTGGCCACCCTTACCCTAGAAGTCTCTGTGGAAGTAGCCATGGGGCAAGCAGATCCTTGAGTCCTTTCACCACAACTGTGGATCTCCTTGGACTCTCTTATCCCTGCGCCTACGGTGTTATTTGATGGGTTTTTTATGCAGATGCAGAATCTGCATCAAAATCTGCATGTCTATCCTGGGCCAGCAAACTCTAGGGTCGTGCAGATGTGCTGTGTCCACGTTGTGTTTTTGTTTCCTTGCCCATGTAGTTCAGATTTCTTTTTTCTGCCCCAAAATCTTCAGCAAATATGCAAGGAAAAAAACACATAGGCACAGCACTTCTGAAATAAGGATGAGCGAGTAAACTCGTCATTATTTGTTACTCGCACAAATATTAAGGTATTTGGGCTACTTGGTACTCTGAGGGTGTTTTGGATTTTACTCATGATATTTGAGTGAGCTGCCTAGCACATGTTTGCTGACTGATTTTCAGCAAATAAACATGCTGGGATTGCATGCCAGTCATAGTAATGCTATACTCTTCTTTGATAATGGCATTATTGTGATTGGCAGGCGCAGTATAACCAAAGAAAAAAAACATGCTCAAACCAAATAAGTGATGAGGTCTGGGAGGGCTGTTAAAAGGCAGAGATGGATGATAAAGTGCTCAAACTGCATGGGAACAGTATCAATGCATCAGCGTAGACAGCTGGAAGACTTCCAGATATCCTGGCTCCACAATACCATGGCAACTAATGACATTTCTATGAATATGCTGACTCCAAACCACAGCAATGACTTTCTTAATGGAATCTTTAGGGCCCAACAATGGTAACGATGGTAATCACTTTATATGCAGTGCAGTGACCTCCACTTTCTTGGCTGGTCCTGAAGATATTCAGAACCGAATACCCCCTGTGGCCCTGGGATTTGTAGCTGGCCCATGTGTGTCTTGCTCCTTCCCAGCTCCCGACTTCTCTAGAAATCTCTCCTCTCTTTCTGCCTCCCACCCCTAACCTAACTTCTCCCTCTAGCCAATAGATGAGGACTGCACTTCCACACAGCATCTCCTTGGCCTGGAGTTCAGATTGTGTTGGGTGTATGTTGGGGGTCTCAGCAAAGTTTTCCCTTCTTACCTGTGAGCATGATGCCACACCTATTGGATAGGTGCAGTACCATTGTGGCGGCTGAACCGCAGGGGCACCACATTACAGATGATTGGAGCCTGGCACACAGAAGATATTAGACCTTTATCCCTGCAGTAAAAGCTGCAGCTCTTAGCTGTTTGGACCCCAATAGCCTGGACCCAAACATTTCATTTTTTACTTTTAATAGGTCCTGTCACTCAAAACAGACAACTGTATGGCAGAACTGCATGCAGACATAGTCTACATTATGTCTGCCTACTGCTCCCATGCAGTGTGAGCACTTCACACTTCATCATCCATCTCTATCTTTCTTCTTTCTGCAACCCACCCAGACCTCTTCTTGGGTCCAGCAGAAAATTACTCACGTTCCCCATTGACTTACATTGAACTTGCTATTTCGTACAAACACGCGAGTATTACAAAGTACTCATTAGGAGTATAGCAATTAGGAATATTTCACTACTTACTCATCTCTACTTTGAAACTCTCATAGACTTTGCTGGCTTCAGGATAGACATGCAGATTGTCAAAATCTGCTTCAAACAAAGCATCAAACAATATGGCGGGGCCTCAGCTAGATTTCCTGCTGCATGATACCAGCTGTGTAACCTGACACAACCTCTGAGAAGTTATGATGAGGATGTCTGAGGTTCATGAGCAGCTCGCAAGCATGCTGAGTGTGACAGTGGTGCAGTAATAGTGTAATATTTATAACGGATTACCCTGGAATCTTTACATGAAGCAAAGACACAACTGAATAAAGTTTATAGGTGAAATAGTCTATATATAACACACGGTGATAAACAAAGTGCAGAGGGAAAACTCAAAGCCTATAAACACGCAGTGATTATATTAAATGAAGCCTTAAAGGGAACTTGTCAGGTCATTTATGCCCCCAAACCTATCATTACCTGTCCCTGCAGCTTCCTAGTACATCCCTAAGCATCCCCGTCTGACCTAAATGTGTACTGTAATTGCTGATAAAAATTATTTTAATACTTACATGTTCCTATGGTAAATAGGATGGTGTCTTTGGTAGCATAGACAATTGGGCTTTCTCTCAGCCGCCATTTCCCCCTTTGCTCTGTGTATCCTGATATCCTATTTTCCAGCGCGCTCCCATGTTTTCAAATCGGTGTGATGCTTCTTTCTTGTATAATGTTGCGGTCACCTGACAGGTTCCCTTTAAGGGTAAGGTCTCTAGAGAAACATCACAGGAAAATGCAATCAGCAGTGCAGACTTTAAAGCTCAGTTGACACTAAGAAATGATGTAAAAAGGAAAGTCAATGGCAAGTTCAACCAGGGAATGTTAAGGCAAAGTCTATAAAGACATTTAAAGAGGACCTTTCACCCCCCCTGGTGAATGGCAAACTAAATGCAGCACTGAGTGCAACATGTCTGCTGCATTCAGGGAAGGGGTCCCCCATGTCTCTAGCCCCCTGGTAAGCTTTAAGAAAGGCTTTACAAACTTTACAGGATAAGAGGTTGCCTGGGTTGGGTCTGAATAAGAGGTCTTCGCAGCTGACAGAGTCCTCCCTTCTATCTCCCTGTTTGTTCCGCCACCTCTATGTGTTTGCCGCCGCCTCCTCTTCTGCTGGGTCTGCCCTCCTCTTCTCTTGCTCTCTGTTAATTATGCTGCCGCATAGCTCTTGGTGTGAGCAGCTTTGTGTGACATCAACAGCAGAGCCTGCCCTGTTTGTGCTTTATTCAAACAGCTGGGCGGGAATCTGCCACTGACGTCACACAATGCTGCTCATACCCAGAGCTGTGCGGCAGCGTGATTAACAGAGAACAGGAGAAGAGGAGGGCAGACCCAGCAGAAGAGGAGGCGGCAGCAGACACATAGATGGGGCGGAACAAACAAGGAGGAGGCAGAGAGGACTGTGCCAGTCCAACACAATGGGCAGCACTTTGAACACATTTTAGAACTGGTCATAAACTTGTAAATAACTCATGAAAGAATAAAGTTACATTAAAACCAAGCACACCATTGTTTTTCTTATGAAATTCTCAATACGTTTGATGTCACATGACCCTCTTCCAATTGAAACAAATAAAGTTGGATCCAAAATGGCTGACTTCAAAATGGCCGCCATGGTCACTACCCATCCGGAAAAGTTTTCCCCCCTCCCAGGGCCGGCGTTAGGGGGGGGCAGACTGAGCATTTGCCTAGGGCCCCCACTCTCTTAGGGGCCCCCAGAGGAGCTGAACTGAAAATAGCAATAAAACAGTAAAAAAAAATTAAAAAATACACATATTTGGTATCGCTGCGTTCGTAAGAATCTAAGCTATCCATATACGAAGTAAATTAATCCAATTGGTAAATGGTGTAACGGAAAAAAAATTAAAACGCCAGAATTGTGTTTTTTGGGCCACCACATTGTTACAATACAAAGCAATAAAAGGCGATCAAAAATGTTGTATCTGACTCAAAATGGGATCAGTAAAAATGTCAGCTCAGGGCACATAAAGTAAGCCTCACATAGCCCTGTATCTTCAAAAATTAAAACATCATGGGTCTTGGAAAATGGCGAATAAAGCAAATGTATTTTAAATATTATTTTTTTTTTTTTTTTACAAATTTCTGGGGGTTTTATGATTGAAATAGAAATGTTCAGTATCTTCTTATTCTGACCTAGATAATCAACTTATGAAGTCACTTTTACCATATAGTTAACATGATGAATAAAAAACTCAAAAAAATTGTGGAATTGCACTTTTTTTGTACTTTTATTTGCAATTTCAAAGCACTTGGAATTTCTTTCTCATTCTCCAGTACATTTTGTGGTAGAATGAATGATGTCAATCAAAAGTACAACTCATCCCGCAAAAAACAAGCCTCGTACGGCGATGTGGAAGGAAGAATAAAAAAGTTCTGGCTCTTGGAAGAAGCCGAGGGAAAAATAAAAGTGAAAAATCGCTCAGTGATAAAAGTTATAAAATCCTTGTAATTGCCTGTATAATAGCAGCAGGAGCGCCCCCCGCAGGCTTCAATCTTTACATGTTCATGATGGGAGTGATTAGAGTTTGGGGATCTCCTTAATTCCTACATTTGTAGCCAGTTATCAAGCAGAACTTACAAGGCATTAAAGGGCATGTCCAGGATTAATAAAACTTTACTACATTCTTTCAAAAACAGCGCCACCCCTGTGTACAGGTGGCATGTGGTATTACAGCATAGGTCCATTCCCTTCAATTAAGATGAGGTGCAATATCACATATAACCTGTAGACAGGGGTGGCGCTGTTTTTGAAAGAAATCAGTCGTGTTTATAGAATTCTGGATAACTCCTTTAAGATCAATATTTCCCCTAGTGACCCCAGAACAACAGGATGGGACTTCATTCAAATGTATTTTTTTTATGATATGAAGAATATAGCAGATCTTTGTTAAAGATGATATTTAAGTAGATGATCCTATGGAAACATATTCCTTACTGACTCTCCAGTTTGTAAATCCTATTTTGTTAAACACTTGTAGGTCATTTTTAATCAATATAAGGAGTCCTGTGTTCACAATCCCCATCTCCTGGTCAGAGGATGAGAGGTTAGAAAGAGCGACTCTCCCTGGAGGAGCCGGCTGTATGACACGGACAATGATGGGAATGGATGTGTGTGTCTATGTGTGTGTGCTCAGTGTATAGGTGTAATATATAGTGTTTGTGTCACATACCGTGTGTGTCTATGTGTGTGTGCTTGGTGTATAATAGTGTTGTGACATACTGTGTGATGTGTTGGTGTATAGGTGTAATATATAGTGTTTGTGTCACATACCGTGTGTGTCTATGTGTGTGTGCTTGGTGTATATGTGTGTTCTGTGTGTGTGCTTGTGTTAGGTGTAATATATAGTGTTTGTGTCACATACCGTGTGTGTCTATGTGTGGTATCGGTGTCTGTGTGTGTGCTCGGTGTATAGGTGTAATATATAGTGTTTGTGTCACATACCGTGTGTGTCTATGTGTGTGTGCTTGGTGTATATGTGTGTGTCTGTGTGTGTGCTCGGTGTATAGGTGTAATATATAGTGTTTGTGTCACATACCGTGTGTGTCTATGTGTGTGTGCTTGGTGTATATGTGTGTGTCTGTGTGTGCTTGGTGTATAGGTGTAATATATAGTGTTTGTGTCACATACTATGTGTTGTGTGTATGTAACATCCACATTTATAAATCCCAGCAGCACAGACGATGATTCCTAGGTGTAAACAGGTCGGCAATCGCCCAACCAATGAGCAAAATGCTGCTCATCATCGGTGATTGGATGTTTATGGAGGAACAGAAATCCTTGCTCTCAGCAGCACATCGTCCACTGCAAACTGCAGAAGTGCTGCCGATAACATGATACTGTAGAGGACAGATTGCTCTACGGTGATTGGTGATTGCTCTGCACCCATCATCCCTCATCATCCTGTGTAAAAAGTCTGTAAACAAGCGCTGAATGACCTGAATATTATAGATCGCGCTCATTCACCAGTCTGAATTCAGCGCTTGTACATGTAACCCAAATGTCTGAGTGTGACGGTGCAATATGTGAGCATTTAGGGCCCCACTTTAACCTTTTGCCCAGGGCCCCACTTTGCCTAAAACCGGCCCTGCTCCCTTCCCATATAAGAATGTGCCACAAACAGGAAGTTGATCTCACCATCCATTCCCATTTTATTTAGTTGTATCCATATACATGGCCCACCCTGTATTAGGTGAATACCTCAAAGTGATGTGAGACTTCAATCCTTAAATGAGGACAGTGGTTAGGTGGGTTCCAATGAATAACTGAAAAGAGAAGAGAGTAGATTAAAGGTAACAAAAAAAGAGAAGGGAAAACAAGTTCCTGATAGTTCTAGGACTGTTCAGAGAAGTTACCTATATGCCTGATATGAATAACAGTGTCAGGGGTTATAATTATATTTCAGGACAGTCAAAATGTGTTAACCTGTGAGATATACAGAGAGGAATAATATTATAGCAAAAGAGTATGGTATTAATGTGTTGGACAGGTTTTACCTGATCACATACATATTATGGTATAATTCATCATGTAGGATATATTAGGAAGCTATCCTGGAAGTACTGTCATTACTAGGGAAACAAAAGACTCTGTAGCGTATATTAACCTCTATCTACATATATAAAGTAAAGGAGAGTTGATAAAGAATATTCCATTAAAGGGTTATATAGGCAAATTACAGGTTAAAGTATCATTATAAACAGTGGCGTAACGTCAGGCCCAGGGGCCCCGATGCGAAAGCTCCAACGGGCTCCCAATTATTGGAAATCTTTAATAGTATACTCTGTTTCTATATGCCAAAGGGACATTTGGGGCCCCCTAGGCTGCGATTACAACCCCTGCACCTATTGTATTTACGCCCCTGATTATGAAGTCCTTAACGATATCAGGTAGGTAGAGGTGAGTTATCGGTTCCAAGGAAAACCCACTGCCTGTTTGGGGCAAAGTGTAAAGACAAATGTGATATATAAAGCAAAAGGAATACTGCCACCATTGGAAGAAGGTTTTGTTGGTTACCTGAGGGCTGGGTAAGTGCAGATATTATATATCACTAGATGGTGGCCGATTCTAACACATCGGGTATTCTAGAATATAGAAATAGAGATTGCATGGGGAAGGCGGTGAGGGCTGAATTGGGAGGAACTTTGAAGAAGGAGCGGCGGGGAAAGGACGGCGTGGCAGGGGGGAGGAGGGAGGACAGAGTAGCAGGGGGGAGGAGAATGGAGGACAGAGGAGGTAGCGGCGGGTGTGGGAGGATGTAGCAGTACAGGCAGGGGGAGGAAGGAGCGGCATGGGGAGGATGGAGCACAGAGCGGCAGGGGGGAGGAGGACGGAGGACGAAGCGGCGGGGTGGGGGAGGACGCGATTTCAGCGACAGACACACGCAAAAAACTCTTAGACAATTATATAGTAGATAGAACTGTACACCACAGCACTATATCCAGGGCACTGTACACCAATACACAGCACTGTACACCACGACATTATATACCACAGAACTGTACACCGAACATAATATACCACAGCAACTGTACACTACGGCATTATATACCATAGAACTGTACACCAAGACACTATATACCAGGGCACTGTACACCATACATTAATATACACAGCACTGTACACCACAACATTATATACCACAGAACTGTACACCACGGCATTATATACCACAGAACTGTACACTACGGCATTATATACCACAGAACTGTACACCACGGCATTATATACACAGCACTGTACACCACGGCATTATATACCACAGAACTGTACAAAACGGCATTATATACCACACAACTTTACACCACAGCATTATATACACAGCACTGTACACCATGGCATTATATACCACAGAACTGTACACACGGCATTATATACACGACACTGTACACCACGCATTATATACCACAGAACTGTACACCAGGCATTATATACCACAGAAATGTACACCATGCATTATATACCAAGAACTGTACACCACGGCATTATATACACAGCACTGTACACCACGGCATTATATACCACAGCACTGTACACCACGCATTATATACCACAGAACTGTACACCACGGCATTATATACACAGACTGTACACCACGCATTATATACCACAGAACTGTACACCACGCATTATATACCACAGACTGTACACCACGCATTATATACCACAGAACTGTAACCAACTGCATTATATACCACAGAACTTTACACCACAGCATTATATACCACAGACTGTACACCATGGCATTATATACCACGAACTGTACACCACGGGATTATATACCACAGAACTGGTACACCATGACATTATATACCACAGAACTGTACACACAGCATTATATACCACAGAACTGTACACCATGCATTATATACCACAGGCACTGTACACCACAGCATTATATACACAGCACTGTACACCACGGCATTATATACCACAGAACTGTCACACCACGCATTATATACACAGCAACTGTACACCATGGCATTATTATACCACAGAACTGTCACACCACAGCATTATATACACAGACATGTACACCATGACATTATATACCACAGCACTGTACAACCATGGCATTATATACCACAGAACTGTACACCACGGCATTATATACCACAGAACTGTACAAAACGGCATTATATACCACAGAACTGTACACCACAGCATTATATACCACAGAACTGTACATACATGGGCATTATATACACAGAACTGCACACCACGGCATTATATACCACAGAACTGTACACCACAGCATTATATACCAGGCACTGTACACCATACATAATATACACAGCACTGTACACCACGGCATTATATACCACAGAACTGTACACACCACGGCATTATATACCACAGAACTGTACACCACGGCATTATATACCACAGAACTGTACACAGGCATTTATACCTACAACTGTAACCCACGGCATTGTACACCACAGAACTGTACAACACAGCATTATATACCAGGTACTGTACACCATGGCATTATATACACAGCACTGTACACCACGGCATTATATACCACAGAACTGTACACCACGGCATTATATACCACAGAACTGTACACCACGCATTATATACCAAGAACTGTACACCACGGCATTATATACACAGAACTGTTACACCACAGCATTATATACCACAGAACTGTACACCACGGCATTATTACCACAGAACTGTACACCACGGCATTATATACCACAGAACTGTACCACATGCATTATTACACCAGTAAACTGTACACTAACAGCATTATATACCACAGAACTGTACACCATAGGCATATAATACCACAGCACTGTAACACCACGGCATTATATACCACAGCAACTGTACCACCACGGCATTATATACACAGCACTGTACACCACGGCATTATATACCACAGAACTGTACACCACGGCATTATATACACAGACTGTACACCACGGCATTATATACCACAGCACTGTACACCACGGCATTATATACCACAGAACTGTACACCACAGCATTATATACCACGAACTGTACACCACGGCATTATATACACCAGCACTGTACACCACGGCATTATATACCCAGGCACTGTACACCACGGCATTATATACCACAGAACTGTACAACACGGCATTATATTACCACAGAACTGTACACCACAGGCATTATATACCACAGAACTGTACACCACGGCATTATATACCACAGAACTGTACACACCACGGCATTATATACCATAGAACTGTACACAAACATTATATACCACAGTACTGTACACACAGCATTATATACCACAGAACTGTACACCACAGCATTATATACCAGCACTGTACACCATAGCATAATATACACAGCACTGTACACCACGCATTATATACCACAGAACTGTAACCACACGGCATTATATACACAGACTGTACACAAGACATTATATACCACAGAACTGTACCCCACGGCATTGTACACCATAGAACTGTACAACACAGCATTATATACCAGGGTACTGTACACCATGGCATTATATACACAGCACTGTACACCACGGCATTATATACCACAGAACTGTACACCACGGCATTATATACCACATCACTGTACACCACGGCATTATATACGACAGCACTGTACACCACAGCATTATATACCACAGAACTGTACAAAACGGCATTATATACCACAGAACTTTACACCACAGCATTATATACCACAGAACTGTACACCACGGCATTATATACCACAGAACTGCACACCACGGCATTATATACCACAGAACTGTACACCACAGCATTATATACCAGGGCACTGTACACCATACATAATATACACAGCCAGGGCCGGCTACAGGTATTTGTGGGCCCTGGGCGAGACAGTCTCAGTGGGCCCCTTTAACACACATACCACAATTCATGATTGTAATATAGAAGCTGTGGGCTGCGGCTGTGTATATAATATAGAGGTTCCTGACTGGCTGTATATATAATATTGAGGCTGTTCAGGGCTATATATATAATATAGAGGCTGTGGGGCTATAAATATAACATGGAGACTGCTGGGCTGTATATATAATATAGAGGCTGCTGCTGGGCTGTATATAAAATATAGAGGCTGTGGGCTGTCTATATTTAGAGGCTGCGCTGGGCTGTATACACATAATAAAGAAACTCTGGGCTGTGTATATTATTTTGAGGCTGCTGAACGGTATATATTTGGAGGCTGTGCTGTATATATTATTTGGAGTTTGTGGCAGCCCAGCAACAACCTCAAAATAATATATAAAGCTCAGCAACACCTCCATATTATACATACAGCACAGTCTCCAAATACTATATACAGCCCAGCACAGCCTCCAAATAATAAATATAGCCCAGCAACACCTCCATATTATACATACAGCACAGTTTCCAAATACTATATACAGCACAACCTCCATATTATATATACAGAACAGCTCAACCTCCATTATATACAGCAGAGCTTCACCTCCATATTATATATATATTACTCAGCAGCAGCCTCCACATAATATATAATATGGTGGTTCTTCTCCTGCTATATATGTCCCTGCTCCTGGTATATCTGTCCCCATCCTGGTCTCATCTTGGTACATATAATCCTTCAACCTGCTTCACACAGTAAAAAAAAAATACATACTCACGTTCCCATTGATCCCCCGGGGCTCGTGTCCTCCCAGATGCTTCCCCACCGCGTCCTTGCAGCAGGCTCCGATCTGCGCTTCTTTCCTGCACAGCTGCACCAGTGTGATGAAGTCGCTGGGTGATGACCCATCACTCTGCTGCAATTGTCTGAAAATGACAGAAAATAAAAGCGTCATACCACGGGCGCCAATGTCGCCCAAAAGATCTCCTTCACTTATAACGGCCTCTGTCTAGTTCTTTAATGAAAATTTTAAAAAAATTCTGCAGCAGAACTGTCAATGTGAAAGCGGCCTAAAATGACACCTGAGTGCCACCATTTCCTCCTGTGTGGAAGGGGCATGTCCAAATTGTCCCATGCCGACAGCTGATTAGTCACACCCCAAACTGGTGACACCCAGCTGTCAATCATCCATTTCTCAGAAGAATAACAGAGTAGCAGGCACTATAGGAGATGCTGCAGAGGTGTTAGTGCAGCCAGGTGTGTCCTAGGGCAGATGTATGTGACTGTAGCCATACATGGAAGACAGTGCCACTGCTGCGCCCACACAGATAACAATCAGCCCCTGCCCCAGATGCCAGGGGCAGCACACAGTCTCGTTTATGCCCCCGGATCCAGATCTTCTATGTGCAGCATACATTTTGAGGAGTCCTGCGTGGGCACAGCCATTGTCTACACAACTTGTGAGCAGCTGTTTCCCGGGCACAGCCTCCACACTGGCACCGACAGGGCACAGCCTCCACACTGGCACTGACAGGGCACAGCCTCCACACTGGCAGCAGGGCACGGCCTCCACACTGGCACCAGCAGACACAGCCTCCACACTGGCACCAGCAGGGCACAGCCTCCACACTGGCAGCGGCAGGCACAGCCTCCACACTGGCAGCAGCAGGCACAGCCTCCACACTGGCAGCAGCAGGTACAGCCTCCACACTGGCAGCAGCAGGCACAGCCTCCACACTGGCACCAGCAGGGCACAGCCTCCACACTGACAGCAGCAGACACAGCCTCCACACTGGCAGCAGCAGGCACAGCCTCCACACTGGCAGCAGGCACAGCCTCCACACTGGCAGCAGCAGGCACAGCCTCCACACTGGCAGCGGCAGGCACAGCCTCCACACTGGCAGCGGCAGGCATAGCCTCCACACTGGCAGCAGCAGACACAGCCTCCACACTGGCAGCAGCAGGCACAGCCTCCACACTGGCACCAGCAGGCACAGCCTCCACACTGGCAGCAGCAGGCACAGCCTCCACACTGGCAGCAGCAGGCACAGCCTCCACACTGGCAGCAGCAGGCACAGCCTCCACACTGGCACCAGCAGACACAGCCTCCACACTGGCAGCAGCAGACACAGCCTCCACACTGGCACAGCAGACACAGCCTCCACACTGGTAGCAGCAGACACAGCCTCCACACTGGCAGCAGCAGACACAGCCTCCACACTGGCAGCAGCAGGCACAGCCTCCACACTGGCAGCAGCGAATGGATGGCATTTACACTTTTTGATCAAACAATGTTACAGAGAACCTGTCAGTCTGTTTATGCCCCCCCAGCTATCACTGTCTGTACCTGCAGCTTCATAGTATTATTCTAATTATCACTGTCTGAGCTTATAGTATAATGGTGAAGGTGAAAAAAAACATTTATACACTTACATTTCAGTCTACATCTTGGAGGAGGGAGACTGTCTGGCAGGATAATAGTTAACTCATTATTAACTTGCATGGCTAAAGGACCTGTGTGATGTCCCGATCATGTAACCATAGTGGGCAGAGCTAAGTGAGCAAACTCATTATGTCCTATGGGGACTTAGCTCCGCCGACTGTAGTCACATGGTTAGGACATCACATCAGGTCTCCCAACATGTTTTAACATTAGGCTGAAATGTTAACTGTTAACCTGCCAGATGGAGACTGCAGTCTCCAAGATGTAGACTGCCTCATTTACATAAGAATATGTAAGTGTATAAATGCTTTTTTTCACAGTTAACATTACACCATGAGCTCAGACAGGGATGATTAGACTGGTATTATAAAGCTGCAGGTAGAGACAGCAATAGCGGGGGGGAAGGCATAAACTAGCTGACAGGTTCCCTTTAACTAACCACATCATGTTTTTTTACATATCTAGCAATAATGAAATTCGTTACTCACTCAAAGCCTTAAAGAACTTTTACAAAGAATTTCTTTGCTATATGATTGTATTATTTTAACAGTGCACAATTATCACTACTGGTGCTCCCGGGCTCATCAGTGATATCACATCTACTCTGCAGCAATTCTCTGGGATCAGCAGCATCACCCCTAAATGTAACGATTGACTGCAGCGATCACATGTACTGGTGATAGGTTACCACTGCTACAACTTGTCGTGACTTGCGAAGAAGCACCACTGAACCAGGACAAGGTGAACATTGTTGTGATTATCAAATTCATGCACCCACATAGAATAGTCATCATGTTAAAGGGAACCTGTCAGGTCGTTTATGCCCCCAAGCTATTACTATGTGTCTCTGCAGCTTCTTAGTACATTCCTAATCATCCCTGTTTGAGTTAAAAGTGTAGTTTAATAGTTGAAAAAGCATTTTATAACTAACATTTTCACATGTAAATGAGAAACACAGTCTAGACACTGTGGGCATTCTTTCTGTGTCCATCCCTGCCTTCCATCCATGCTCATCACACCCTGGTGGATGTGATAACAATGTACAACCGCTGCCCCCTTTGTAAATACTAAAATGGACGGACTGCTTCCAGGTATAATGCGTCGGTCGTGTCTATTTCCAGTCCTGGGCATTGTGTGAGATTATTGGGTGTGTTTGCCAGCTCCAGAGCATGCACACTGCACATTCTGAAGCTGGACAAGTGTGGCGCCCCGCAACGAGTGCGTCACAGGAGGGTATTGCAGCCACAAATGCAGCAGCAATATTCTCTGACCCAGCAGTCATGTGGTTAACTTAGAGATCCATACTCTGCAGCCTCACTTAGCATAGAGGACCAATCAAGGTCCTGGTGGGTGGAGTGCAAGAGTAGCGAGTAGTGGAAGTTTAGTCCAGGCTTATAGAGTTCTAGTCTCGGGTCTGGAGAAGCAACAGCAACTTAGAAGACCCCTGCAGACTCCCAGCTCTGCAACCTAGGAGAGGGGGTTGCACAGCCGGTGCAACCCCCTGGCCACCTTCTA
Source organism: Allobates femoralis (assembly GCA_033576535.1). Taxonomy (NCBI): domain Eukaryota; kingdom Metazoa; phylum Chordata; class Amphibia; order Anura; family Aromobatidae; genus Allobates; species Allobates femoralis. Next base: position 76,622 of record JARQOC010000244.1, read on the forward strand.
CCGGCCATCTCCCTACCAATTACGGGCATCAAAGAAACGGGTTCCCAAAGACTCCCGTGCCCTTATACAGCCGGTTTGCTGGTACCAAGCTAGCAGCAGTTCAGCTCTGCTATGCGAACCAGAGGTGTGGAGGAGCAGCTATACAGGAGCACCCCACCACCAGCCAAATCCCAGTCGTCTAACCAACGGTGTACCCACCAAGGGACCCAAGGCTCCTCAAAACATCCGGAACGTATACTTTGGATAGGGCATTGAAGCAGCCTCCCTGTACCCGACTTGCTATTCCCGGGCGACAACGGCATTACTTAGTTAGAATGGAGGAACACCGCGGATGTCTGAGGGACACCTATCACTGCTGAGTCCACCCGGTCTGCTATCTACAAACTGTATGCCATGTACTGCTTGCTGGTTACAGTAAACTACCCGTTACAGAGACTTACAGTGTCCGTGCTTCCTTATGACTATGTCCGTCTGCACACAAGGTAACCGCAGCTGCCGCACAACATCTTAAGCAGCTCCTGGCTCCGGGGATCACCGCTCAGCCTGTGGGGAGCGTTCCATCTTGCTGCTATCCATCCCCCGGAAGCCTCGCAGCGTCGGTAAACTTACCGAACTACTCATAGGTGGCGTCACGAAACAATTAACCCCTTAATCTGTTCCCGCAAGACGTCTTCAACTTTTTGATCTGCACTCAACCGGGCCCCACTACCGGCAGGCGCGGTCCACCCGTGACAAGGAGGAAGAAGCTATAGCCTGTCTAAAACGGAGTCCCCGGCCACGGTGAGTCAGAAAATGGCGTCACGAACAGGATACGAGCAGGCCCATTCCCTAACGGGTATCATGTCCTTTAAAAAACGACTTTAATGTCTACAATCTGGACTTTGTTCGTCCTAAAAAGAACTTTCCCGCCTTTTCACCGTTGGGCCAAGATGGCGCCCAAGATGGCGTCCCCGCCATGAGGAACCGCTACGTGCAAGCCCAGGGGTGAGCCACCGCCCTTCATCGTGGGGGGGCTGAAAGCAAAGGCGCCAAACTCTTTGTCCGCCCTGATTGCTCGAATCACACGGCTGACTATAGAGAATGCAGACAGGCTGACTCTGATAACATTTAACAAGGACTGGATTTCGCAAGCCCTTGAGGACTGCTTCCTTCAGCAACCATGATACAGCCCCATTGGGCTAATTTTTGGAGACGCAAAGAAAGGCCAAAGAGCCCTATAAGGGCGAATAAGCCCATGACGAACTGGAGGGACTGAAGGGCTGAAAGGGTTAATAGGTGTAAGATTACAGGACACAAACCTGGCCTTAAGGGGATTGGTTGAAAAGGGGAACAGTGGGGATTGGAGGAAAGGATTGGGGGGACGGACGGGCTGTGATAGGGTATATAGAGGGGGCAGGGTTTGGGTACCTCCTCTTCGCTGGACGGTGCCAGATCCTGGTGTGTGCTGCAGCTCCTGCTCTGCGATGGCCGACCTGGCTGCATTATTAGAGATGGTGCGAGGGGCCTCTGAGGTCCTTGGAGTGGATGTCCTGCGGGAGCAGCTGGCAGCTGTGTTTGCTCCCAGCCCGGCGGTGCCTATTCCTGCACCCGGGCCTGAACTGCGCGCTCGGCGGTCACGGCCGCCGGAGCGCTACTCCCCTGTGGGGGGGAGGAGACGATCTAGGAGCCCCCTTGGGGACCCTCTGGGACTGGGGAGCCGTCCGATGCCTCCTGGGCTCTCCCCAAGCACCGGGAGGAATCCGCGCCGTGGAACCCGCGAACCGGAAGTGGGCGGAGCTACACGGAGATCTACTTCCGGTTTGCGGTCTGCAAGGCCCCGGACCCGTTCTACGGCAGCCCCCGGTGACGTGCGGGCCGGGGGAGGTGCCCAGCTTGAGGGGAATATGGATGATACTCCCTGCAGACCGCAGGGGAGCAGCAAGGGACGGGATCGGCTGCAGACAGGACGGATCACTGGAGGGATGGAGGACGGCAGCCCGGGAGGAGTGGATGTGAGCTCTTGCAGTCGGCAGGGGCATAGTCTGCGCTCCTTGGTGACGGTTCCCTCCAGTGGGGATCGTGCTGGAGGGCGTACCCGGCAGGCAATGGACACTGTACGGCCTTCCTGCAGCCGGCAGGGAGGGAGACCAGTTGGGATATCTGAGGAGCCAGCGAGGTCCAGTGGCAGCAAGGCGCCACGTCGGAAGAAGAGGAAGCGAACCAGCAGGGCACGACGTGCGGATCAGGGTGCGGTGACCGTGGGGGTTGACGGCCGCCAGGAGCTTGCTGTCCCTCTGCTGGTCTCCCCTGAGGCTGCCAGCAGCGCTACGGATTCCGAAGAGGAAGGACAACTGTCGGCTGCGTCCGGAGAGGAGGAGAGTCTACAAGAACCACGGGATACGGCTGTTCCGCGACCGTCTCAGAGGCAGCCGGGTGAGAGATCGTCTAATGCATTGAATGTTGCGGGTTGTGGGGGCACGTTGGCAGTGGTGGGGCCGAGTGATCGGGTTGTGGGTCCGAGTGGGCAATTAGCCGGGTTACCTGGGCCGGAGTTTTGGGGGCAGTTGTTAGGTGTGTTAAAAGGGTGGGTAGCAGAAGGTTCGGCAGCGTCCGGATCGGGGACTCCGGCTGGAGCTTGGGTGGGCCCCACTGGGGTGGCACAGTCGGTGGTGGCGACACGGGAGGACAGGGCGGTGGCGGCTGGGGTCGCAGCTGCGGTGGCAGTGTCACAGGTAGCGGAGGTGGCGGCCGAGTCGGATGGGGCGGTAGACAAGGAAAAGGAGAAGGAAGAGGAGTTAGTGCGGTTGGACGATAGGGCGCGGAGCGAAGTGTATGTGTGCTTCGAAAGTCCGCTTGGGACCCATTTGAAGAAGGAGGTGAGGGAAAAAATCTGGAAAGGGGAGTACGTGGAAATATTTTCCCTGCTTCCGTTAGAAAAGTTTAATTTAGATAAAATTAAGCCGAGCGACTCCAAAAAGGAAAAAGAGGATGAGGAAAAGAGGCGATATAGATTGATCCCCAGGACCTTTACTAATTGGCTACAAGCCTTTGCCATTCTGGCTAGTGTCATTGGGGAAAAGGAGTCGGAGCATTGCTCCGCTCTTTTCGGTTATATGGACTCGATAGGGGAGGCGTACAGAGTGTATGGAGGCTTGGGATGGTTAAGATATGATGAGCAGTTCCGGCAACGGAAAGCTCTGCGGGCTGGAATCAGGTGGGATCACAAGGATATTTCCTTGTGGATGCGGCTCATGACGGCTCCGGCTCAGCCCTTTCGTGGGGGCGCCGGGAGCCCGGGCACAAGCGGTGGGTCCTCGGCGGGACAAAGAAAGGGGGCTTGTTGGCAGTATAATGAGGGGCACTGCAAGTTTGGGGCGTCATGCCGGTTCAAGCACGAGTGCTCCGGCTGTGGAGGTAACCACCCTTCTGCCAGGTGTTTTAAAAAAGGAAAGGGGAAGGCAGGTGAGGGTGCTGGAAAGAGGGAGGACGCCAGTGAAGGTAGAGGCGATGCTTCCCTATTTAAATAGATACCCGGATGTACAGGCAGCGGAGTTGTTGCGGCGAGGTTTTGCTGATGGCTTTAGGATCCCGTTTGATCCTGATGCTCCTGTTTTTCTGCCCGGGTAATTTGAGGTCCGCTAAGGAGCATCCGGAGGTCATGAAAGATAAGCTATTCAAGGAGGTGGAATTAGGTAGGATGGCGGGTCCGTTCACGGACCCTCCACTTCCTAATCTTAGGATTTCGCCATTGGGGGTGGTACCCAAGAAGGAGCCGAATAAATTCCGGCTCATACATCATTTATCCTACCCGACCGGGTTGTCGGTTAATGATGGGATCTCACCCGATCTGTCAGCGGTTTGTTATGTTTCGTTTGACAGAGCCTTGGAGTTGGTGAGAGCTGCGGGACGAGGGGCATTGTTGGCGAAATCGGATGTAGAAGCGGCATTTCGATTGCTTCCTGTTCATCCGGATAGCTTTCATTTTTTGGGGTGCATGTGGGAAGGGGAGTTTTATGTAGATTGTTGCCTGCCCATGGGTTGTTCCATTTCGTGTGCGTATTTTGAAGCATTTAGTTCTTTTGTGGAATGGGCAGTTCGGGATGTCGCAGGGGTGCACTCTGTGATTCATTATCTGGATGACTTTTTATGTGTAGGGCCTGCGGGGTCATCGGTTTGTTCATTGTTGCTGTTTACCTTGGAGAGGATAGCGAGCAGTTTTGGTATTCCTTTGGCGAAGGAAAAAAACGGAAGGGCCAGCAACTGTTTTGTGTTTTTTGGGCATTGAAATTGATACGGTGGCCATGGAGTGCCGGCTGCCAGAGGGGAAGTTAGTTGATTTGAAGGAGTCGGTCCGAGCATTAATTTCGGCTAAGAAGGTGAGGTTGAGGGAGTTGCAGTCAGTGTTGGGGAAGCTGAACTTCGCTTGTCGCATTATGCCGATGGGGCGGATTTTCAACAGGAGATTAGCAAGTGCGACTGCGGGTGTGACATCTCCGAATCACTTTGTCAGGGTGACTAGGGTGATGAAAGGGGACTTGGTGGTTTGGGACTCCTTCTTAGACAGGTACAATGGGAAGACATTATGGATGAGCAAGGTGTTGTCCAATAGGCAGTTGGAGCTGTTTACGGATGCGGCGGGAGCTGCAGGCTTTGGAGCGAATTTTCGGAATCATTGGAGTGTGGGTGAGTGGCCACAGTTATGGCGAGAGAAGGGGTTGGTTAAAAACTTGGCTTTGCTGGAGCTCTTCCCAATCGTGGTGGCGGTTGAGTTGTGGGGTTCAGACTTTGCAGACAGGAAGGTTTGCTTGCATTGCGATAACATGGCTGTGGTTCATTCCATCAATACTCTTTCTGCGAAATCACCACCGGTAGTGGAGTTGTTGCGACATCTAGTGCTGCGTTGTTTAGACTTTAACATCTGCGTGGTGGCGAAGCACGTGCCGGGCGTGGAAAATGAGGTAGCTGATGCGCTGTCCCGTTTTCAGTTTTGCAGGTTCCGGATCCTGGTGCCAGGAGCAGACGAGGAGGGAGAGCAGTGTCCCGATTGGTTGTGGGATCTGGTATCAGTTTAGCTTATGAAGGGATCAGGAGATCGGTGACCGAGGCTACTTGGTGCCGATATCAGTCGGTGTGGCAGGAATGGGAGGAATGGGAGCGAGATGGATTATTTGGGCCAGGCTACGAAGGCAGGGTTTTTGGGGTGTTGTCGTTTGTCAGTGGAGATTTCGCGGCAGGCCGGTCAGTGTCAGCGATGGGACACAGGTTGTCCGCTCTAGCATTTTGGTTCAAGTTACAAGGGGCCAAAGATGCAACGAAAGATTTTTTGGTTCGGCAGGCCATGAAGGGTTTTAAGAAGGGGGCGAGGGCCCGTGACACCAGGAGGCCGATTTCATTTCAATTGCTAGAACGGTTGGTGCGCAGTTTGGGGGAGGTGTGTTCCTCCCGGTATGAACAGAAATTGTTTACGGTTGCATTTGTTTTGGCGTTTTTTGGGGCGTTTCGCATTAGTGAATTGGTTAGTCCTGCGAAACATGTGTCAGGAGGTCTTTTGTTCGGGGATGTGGTGATTACGGATGATCGGGTGGAGTGTAAGTTGCGTCGCTCCAAAACGGATCAGTTGGGTCGAGGACGCTTGGTGGTGATGTATGGTATACCGGGACATCAGTTGTGTCCAGTTTTGCAGGTGGCGGGTTTTGTGCGGCTGCGCGGAGGATACCCAGGGTCCTTCTTACGACATGAGGATGGGTCATCATTGTCTAAATTTCAGTTTGTATCAGTGTTAAAAGTTTGCTTGGCACGGTTGGGAGAGATGCCAAGTGAGTATGGGTCTCATTCCTTTCGGATAGGGGCGGCGACGGAGGCTTCTAGATGGGGGTTGAGTGATGAATTTATCCGTCAGATTGGGAGATGGGAATCCTCTCGTTTTCGACTTTATGTGCGGCCTCATTTATTGACGGGAATTCAGCACTGAATGTGCATGGGGGGAAGTAGCTGTTGTTAAAATGGGGGAGTTAACTATTGTATGCCAGGTTGGTGTTTTTCGTTAATGGTGTTTATTTTATAGGTACGTGTTTGGTCTGGATCCTCGGGCACTCCTACGTTTATTGGGGAGCGATACGTGCGGACGCACGTCCGGAGGGCAGACAGCTCGGACTGGCAAGAGAGGACGCGCGGGTAAAATGGATTGGAATACGTGGGATGACGTGGGGGAGAGTGCTCCCGGAAGTCGCGTATTATGCCAGGGTGGATCAGGACCCCAACATCCTTCTCTTGCATGTGGGAGGGAATGATTTGGGGGTGAGGACAGCCAGAGACCTGAAGAGGGAGATTAAGTTGGATTTGTTGCGGTTGTGGAGGGAGTTCCCGGGTCTAATTATTGTGTGGTCCGACATAGTGGCGCGGAAAAATTGGCGTTTTGCCAGGTCGGTCGATCGGATTAATAGAGCACGCATTAAGTTGAATAGGACGATTGGTCGTTTTGTTGCCAGAAATGGAGGTTTGGTAGTACGGCACAGAGAGTTGGAAGAGTCATTTGATCAATATTTACGGCAAGATGGTGTACATCTTACTGACATTGGTTTAGATTTGTGGATGCTGGGACTGCGGGATGGTTTGGAACAGGCCATGGGTGTGTGGAGGGCCCGGGCCACATAAGGGCTCATGTGGCCGGTCTGTGGCGGGGGGATAGGTCCGATTCCAGAGGCTGGGAGTACCAATATTTCGTGGTGGTACGAAGTCATTCATGGTAGTGGCTTCGTAAAAGAATTTGGGAACTTGTGGGTGTAGGTCCTGCAGGTTCGGGGAAGGGGTATTTAACGATGGAACGTTGATACCTCACACCTTGGGTCGGTTGGTCACGGCCGAGGTGGTCCCCTGGGCTGGTTTGAGGATGCGGCCAGGGGATAAAATAATGGTTGCTTCTGGGACGGACCTATCGGTTTTTAGGTTATGGTTGTGTTATGTATATATATATCGGTTATAGTTGTTATGGTTGTATTAAAAGGGGGCGGCATGGGGAGCCGCGAAAAGATATATATATACTTGTTAAATAAAGCTGTGGCCATTCGTCCAACATATGTAGTATGTCTTTTATTTATGGGTTTGCGTTACAAGGAAGGAGGGGGGGGAGTTTATAATTAAGGTAAGACAGAGGTATCCCTCATAGCATCGTCAAGAAAGGCCAAAGAGCCCTATAAGGGCGAATAAGCCCATGACGAACTGGAGGGGACTGAAGGGCTGAAAGGGTTAATAGGTGTAAGATTACAGGGCACAAACCTGGCCTTAAGGGGATTGGTTGAAAAGGGGAACAGTGGGGATTGGAGGAAAGGATTGGGGGGACGGACCGGCTGTGATAGGGTATATAGAGGGGGCAGGGTTTGGGTACCTCCTCTTCGCTGGACGGTGCCAGATCCTGGTGTCCCGCCCACCCACCCTATATGTTTGTGGTTTGTTTTTTTTTTTTTTGTTTTTTTTGAAAAAACAAAACAAAGAAAGAAAAATGTTAAAAAAAAAAAAAAATAAATAAATAAAAGAGAGAAAACCAAATGCGAAGGTTGATGCAAAAAAAAAAAAAAAAAAAAAAAAAATTTTTGTATTACAATGTTTGTCACAGCGGGGGGATAGGTCCGATTCCAGAGGCTGGGAGTACCAATATTTCGTGGTGGTACGAAGTCATTCATGGTAGTGGTTTCGTAAAAGAATTTGGGAACTTGTGGGTGTAGGTCCTGCAGGTTCGGGGAAGGGGTATTTAACGATGGAACGTTGATACCTCACACCTTGGGTCGGTTGGTCACGGCCGAGGTGGTCCCCTGGGCTGGTTTGAGGATACGGCCAGGGGATAAAATAATGGTTGCTTCTGGGACGGACCTATCGGTTTTTAGGTTATGGTTGTGTTATGTATATATATATCGGTTATAGTTGTTATGGTTGTATTAAAAGGGGCGGCATGGGGAGCCGCGAAAAGATATATATATACTTGTTAAATAAAGCTGTGGCCATTCGTCCAACATATGTAGTATGTCTTTTATTTATGGGTTTGCGTTACAAGGAAGGAGGGGGGGGAGTTTATAATTAAGGTAAGACAGAGGTATCCCTCATAGCATCGTCATGCCTGCACATTGTGCAGTCGCAGTGGAACGACAAGGACAGTAGTCCAAGCTTTATAATTATGAAGACTTTGTGATGATGATGATGGGTGGCTTCTACCTGTGTTAACCATCACACAGCCCCTAGGGCAGATCACTCTCCTTACACCACTTACACATTGAGCTGTCAGCAGATCGCCTCCATCATCACTTGCTCTTACGGCACTTCTGGTATACGAGTCCCGCTCCGCTGGCAAAAAATCACAGAACTTCAAATAGTGTTTGTACATTGTAGTGAAGCAGCGGTGTAAAACCAGCTCCTCACCAGGTGCCCCCATGTTATATACATTTTTTTAACACATACATATTAAGGCTGTGCACACACACTGTTTTTTAACGCATGCTTTTTTTCTCCACTGTCCAGTAGAACAGTGAAGAAAGATATTTCCAAAAAAATGTTTTAAAAAAGGGGTCCCTGATGTCATTTCCTGTTTTCTCAACCATCACAAGCTCGAAAATCGCACCGCTCTCTAATGGATATGAATTATTCATGATACTGTAGAGACTGGAGCAAAAAGTCTGTGTTTCTGTAGTTAGCCTCATACCTGGAGAGTGTGAACAGTCACAGAATGGCGTTTTTACTCAGGAGTTTTACACACAATATTCAGGCTGTGCACACAGATAGTGAGTTCTAAATTAATGTGTTTTTTTTATTGTAAAATCTCAAATCTGGGCGCCTCTTCTGAAGGTTGCGCACATTATCTAGTATTCTTTATTTTTCTTTCAGATTTTTTTTTCTTGTGCAGATTACATACAGAAAATATACACACTGCAGCTTCCTATGTGCACACAGCATTATTGTATCCAGTTAGGTATCATGGAGAGAATAAAAAATGTATTTATTATTTGTTTTTTTTGTGTAACCCCTGTGACAACGTAGCTTTAGAATCCATATATGCTTTATGTTTATATAGAATTCTAAAGGGGGGAATGGACAGGTGATATGAAAAGTTTTCAATAGTTTAATTTTTAAGTCGTCGTTAAAATGTAAGTGTTTTCTATATATATATATTGTCTTAGAGCAGCCAGTACACACACCTCATGATTGTACTGCTCTGATGTGTGAACAGGTTTCATAAGAGCTCATTACTAATGCAGATCTTGAGTTATTTTACAGATGTTCGTGGATTCTACCACTGGATGTGCTGTGATTACACAACAGGAGGTAATAAAGCAACATATCGCCATGAGGAGGTAGATGGGGATCTGCAATCACTGGAGTGGGTAGCTTGCAAAGGGTAAGATGATCTGCAGATCTTTCCTAGAGTCACATAAAGACCTACAGAGACCGCAGAGTGTATGAGCCTGTATGGAGGCTCTCCTGTGATCAGATCAGTCTGGTAGAGTGCAGGTACTCACACCTGAGCTGGCGCTCATCGAGCCAGAGGTAATGCCTGCACAGGTGCAGCTGCCAGAAGCTGTGAAGAGGCCTAGAGTCGAGAGTCTCAGACCAGGGCACCAGTGCAGACCCTGACACCAGGGCAGAACCGGGCACCAGGGGCCCCTGTCACTCCTGATGTTCTTACTCCCACAGAAACAGGTGATCGAATGGAAAGGAGTGCAACACGCAGGGGGCCAGCTGAGGAAGGTCTGTAGACACCAGGCAGTAAGCTTTCACTACCACGACTCTCTTCTCAATGATGGCTCAGGTAACCCAAGAACTGACTCATTTGTCATTAACTGCTACCTGTGTTTTAGTGGACAAGGTTTGGGTGGCACCAGGATACCAAGGTGGCCGACTACACCCAGTCTTGTACGATGGGTGACTGGTACGATGGAAGAGAATCTGTAGTGACCGCGCAGAACCACGAATGCACCCCTCGTCCACTCTACCATTACAGTGATTGCAGATAGATGATAAAGACAGCTGCACATTAGGTGTAGGCGGGTGTGCCTGTTGCGGTAATCTCTTTTCAGGATCCGGTGCAGAAACTACGTTACTTCTGAGAAACTCCCGATGAAGGTGGTATGTAGAAATTAGGCTCCTGATGAGGTAAAGCTGCATATGTTATAGTGGAGGTCATTAAGGGTATTTTACAGTATCTGGGAGTCAGCAGCTTTCTACAATACGTATCATGCATAAGTCAGTGGACAATATGAGTGGGAGATTAACATTAAAGGTGCAAGGTAAAGGAGACGGACAAGACATATCTGAAATGTTTGTTTTTGTTTAATTTTCCTCCTCAGTAAATAAGTTAAAATAAGATAATTCTCGATCCAACATCTTGAACAGGGTTATAATTTCTATAAAGTAAGTGTGTAATAAAGTTTAGTCTGATATTAAATGAATGGGACCGGATGAGCCTCTTACCTAGGGGGGTTAAGAACTACAGGTCAATAGATAGCTGCTGCAGTAACAGCATCAGTGAGATGAGTATCCAGTTAAGAAAGGGTTAAACACTGCTTTGCTATCTTCAAGTAAGGAGAATTAAAGTCAATGTTCTTCAGAATTTGTGCTTTATGAAATCACCAGCGATGTCCAAGCCTTAAATAATTGTTTAAATAGTGTGATAAAGAGATGTGTTCTTCAATTCCAGATCCTAAATCAGATTCAGGAGCGCATGGTCTCATGTCAGGAGACCGGGTGATCCTGAAAAGATGCGAGAAAGAGCCGTGAGCCGAGAGTCGAGAGTCGAGATTAGATGGCCGATCCAGCGTCTCTGAATTACAGCAACTTCAGTGGAGACTGAGGGAAAAGGACGCGGCAACTGCTGGAGACTCCCCACCAGCAGATGATGAACTCCGATAATGATAGTCACTGACATACACCACATAGTGATACACTGTCACATATATGACCTTATAACTCCACGTTATGTCTGATATACATATGGAATATCCAAACTAAGGCAAAATGGTTACAGGGGCATGAGATAAATGAGGACTCAGTGAGGGAGAAACATTCACGTTCCTGAGCAAACCATTAGTTCAAGGGTATAACATTGTGTATAACTGACATTACTCTAATAACTTGTATATGTAGCCGTAAAAGCGCTATTTTACGTTATTTTATGTTCTTTTCAAGGTAATTGGGTTAAGGTGTAAAGGGAAATGTTACCAAATAATCTCTCGTGATAGAATATGGCCCTGAGACAGAAATGTCCATCCATCCGTGTTGTGATACAATTCTGGGTATCCAGGTAGGGAACTGAGGTGAAGCAGGTAGGAAAGGCCCGAGGACGCGGATAGCGCGATCCTATATACCTCCTGATATACCAAGAATTGTTCATAAGAATTGTTCATACCGCATGTATTTTAAGCCAGAGATCAAGTTAAAGTAGGTTTTGAATCCTTTATCTCACCCCTAGTGGCCATAAGTAAGAATATAGTCTACATCAATTACATCTATGAATAACAGAGATTCGTCAATTATACTACAGAAAACCTTCAAGGTTTAGCAGACCAACTAGGCCCTACATCAATAATGGTGCTCCAAAATAGAATGGACCTGGACATGTTATTAGCAAAATAAGGAGGTGTTTGTAAGATTGTACGTCTATTCCAGATAATACACCGGGAAGGTTACAGCAGCCATACAGAAACTGAATTCTCTACAATAAGAATTATAAAGGAATTCAGGTGTAGAAGATCCCCGGGACCAATACTTTCTGTAGATGAAGGGATGGCAGAGATGGCTGGTTTTGATAGGCTTTGTTATCCTTGTTATCTTAAATTATTGTAGATAGTATTGTTTGTTGTGTCTTTCCTATGCAAGGAACATGATTAAGAAAGGAGTAGACCTCAATGTCCGTTTTTCCTGGCTCACAAGGTTGGTCTTTCTGTAGACACAGAACAGAGAGTATCCAATTAGGCTGTCCCCCATTCCTCTGAGTTATGGTAGGTAAGATACACACATCAAATGGTTCATGTATGCAGAGGCTGTAACAAGGGGGGTCACATGGTTTATAATTGCGAAGTCTGTACCAAGGGGGGTTTTAATGGTTATCAATTCTCAGCTAGCGGGCAGAGTTGAAGGCACATTGGGCAGATGTGATAGGCTCTGGTAGGAATTGGTTAATAAAGTATTTAGGGGGGACTGTTAAGGAGAGCCTTAAGATCAAAATACTTCATTAAGCTTAAGACATAAGGGCATGGGAGAAATGATCTATAGAGTGTATTATTTCCACCTTACATAAGTTTGTATCAGAGAAAGATGGCTCCCATTTCCTGCCACATCACCACATGTTCTGAGACAAAGCTGCAGTCAAGACAAAGAGTGATCAATCACAGAATGACACCTCATCAGATGGCTTCACGGATCAAACTAACTTTTGGAGACCTGAAGGAATTTACCTTGATGACCTCATGAACAATCCCCCTCCATGGACTAGACCATGTCCCACCAATAAATGCATTCCATTTGTCCCCATTGTGTGTGTGTAAACCGAGCCCCCTAGAGAGCTTTGTTAAAACCCATGTGTGATCAATAAAGGACTCACTTTGGAGCTGTGCCTTGTGGAGGGCTGAGGAGAGCTTACACCTGATTGTGTTATCGGTGTATTTGTGTTATCGCATGCATCAGTCCATATCAATCAGGACAGGGGCAGGCAACTTATTAATAATAATAATATTATATAATATTAAATCCTTTACACTTGGACTGTAAGGCAGGAGTTATAGATATGTGGACAGAACTGCTCACGGTTCTGTTAGCCCAGGGGACCTGACAGGTTCCCTTTAGGATGTCAGTGTCCCTATAAATTTTAGTTTTTTATTGCATGCTAGTTGTGTGTCTACATAACGTTTCATGTCAGCCTGTGAGCACAGACGGTATTCAATCTTTCTAGTTCTCTGCAGTTTTGTGTCCTACCTGTCTGCGGTCTCCAGTATCATAACTACCTGTCTGTGGTCTCCAAGATATCTCCTGTCTGCCTGCGGTTTCTATCATCTTCACTGTCTGCCTGCATTCTCCAGTCAATCTGCTGTTTATACCCTGCACGCGTCACTGACCCCGTGGTCCATGTGCCCACCTGGACCTTGTGCTTTGAGGTTCCTCCTCACCTAACACATAGGTTGGACCACTGGGTTAATCTCAAGTTTCTCACAAACTAAATGATTACCCATTTTATGTACACAGGCAAAAGTAGAAAATAAAAGACATCAAAATTAAATTGGACGCATCTAGGATGATTCAAACTGATGTGTTTCGGAAAGAAACATCAACTAATGCACTCCTACATGCGTCCTCTGCACACACAGGGTCGACCATCAAGGCCGTTCCGACTGGCCAGTATCTGAGAATGCGACGTATATGCTCGTCTACCCAGAATTTTGAGAAACAGGCGGGCGACCTGCGGAGTCGTTTTTTAGAACGGGGATACACCAAGCGTTCTTTGAAAAAGAGCTATGCCAGAGTCAAAAAGACGGAGAGGCAAGAACTCTTGCAATACCGTGGTAAATTTTCTAGTGAGGACAAAGATCAAACACGCTTCATTGGCACGTTCAACCAAGGGTGGGATGAAATGAGAAAAATATTTGATAAACATTGGTCGATTTTAAAGACGGATCCCGTCCTAGCCGAAACCATCTCTGACAGGCCATTGATGACTGCCCGGCGCGCAAGGAATCTTAAAGATTTTCTTGTGGACAGCCATTATGTCCCACAGAAACAATTACCATTCGGACATCGAACTCAACGCTTGGGTTGTTACCCCTGCGGCGATTGTATCGCATGCCCCAATATCCTCCGCACGGGGACCTTTCACTCTAGCGATAACAAGAAGTCATACCAAATACGACATTACATCTCGTGTAGTTCTACTCATGTAGTTTACTTTGCCACATGTGGCTGCCCACGTATTTACGTGGGACTAACATCACGTGAATTACGGGTTAGAGTGAGGGAACACGTGCGGGGGATTGAGGCAGCTAAAGATTCCGAGGACATCACATTGCTCAAAACCCTACCTAGGCACTTTAAAGTCCATCACAATAGTGACACTAGTAGCCTACAAGTTAGAGGCATTGATGTTATTCATGCAGGGATTAGAGGGGGAGACCTGAAAGGTATGCTCGCTAGGTGTGAAGCGAAGTGGATTTCCACTCTCGACACCCTAGTACCCAGGGGACTAAATGAAGTAATCAGTTATGCTCCGTTCATCTAGTTGTATGGTTGTCCTGCATTGTTTTCCTGCACTAGCTTTGCTTGACCTTTGGTGTTCTTTGTCTATGTGTCTATGTAATCAGAAAACTTTTTTCTGTCCCCTCTTTTTATTTTGTTGATCAACATGGCCTCTAATTTCATGTCCGCATCTGCCTTCATAATGGGATCTATTATGAGAGAAACGGCCAGAGATAACCAACGTATGGATTCCTATGGACTACCAAGAACAATATACTTAGTGTTACTTTATGATTATGAGATAATACTGTCCTTTAGGAATCATCCTTATACTTTCTAATGCTGGCTATTTCTCCCTATCTTTGGATATCACATGTCCTTTTTCTCCCCAGTGTGCGCGTGCGTGCTGGGGCTCGCTCTTTCCGGCGATCCATCCCGCGACCAATTAGTGCGCACGCGCATGGCGCCATGGCAACTGCCTGACTCCATGCACGTCATTTCATCACGCACTTCCGGTACGCGGGCGGGACTTCCGGTACGGCGATATCCGCAGTGCGCGTGCGCCGCGCCGGCTGGGGGGCAGGAGAGACAGGTGAAGTCCATTTGTGGACATTTGTGGTGCATATAAGGCCATGACCGCGGGTTGTGAATAGGTTTTCCCTGAGGAAGCAAACAATGTGGTAGCGAAACACGTGTAGGATGACTGTCTTGTCCTTGTGTTTGTCCTGAACCTGGCACCTCTCCTACAAGCATTGGACAGTATGGGTAACTATACCTTTGAAATATTTACAGTTGGAGAAACCTTTCTCTTTGCAATTAAGGATTTAGGATTGTTTAGTACCCATAGGTCTGTAGTCCAATAGCTGTGGAGATCTTTTCAGTCATTTCTCATGAACTATAGGATTGTGCACTAGTGGTTGCTTAATAATGATGAGAGACATATATAGATACCTCTGAAACCATATCAGGTGGAACTAATGAGAATTGCCCTTGAAAGATATACAACTTTACTCGTGGTTCACAGTCTGTTATATGGTCTCTCTCGTTAGTCACTGTACTAAACCTTGTGCCATTTTTATTTGTATGTTCAGAGAATCCCATTGTACCAGGTTATTTTAATGTTATATGTGTTCACTAAATGTATCGCCCTTGAATTGTATTCTTTGTACTTTATATAACTTTTGTGAGGAATTTTACTGTGATCTGAATAAATTTTGATACTTTTTGCATAAAAAAACTCCTGTTGTTCTCCTGATATTCATATTGATGCTTTGGAGGTGCTATATAAGATTAGCCGTATATAATGTTGATATTGGACCCTATGTATTTATTAATTGCGTTTTCTGTGTTATTCACAGCTAGTTCAATAAGTGGCATGGACTATAAGGCCAGAGACCAGACCTGGCTTGATGAGCTGGATACATTATTCGGGGACGAGAGCAATGCTGGTGTCGGAGACGATGTTGGCCAACCTACACAGATATTGATCCCTAAATATAAGGATTTGATAAAAAAGAGGATGAAAATTTGTGGAATAGAGCATTTTTAAATAGATATATCACCAAGAATTTAGTCCCCAGAGGATTGAGATTACAGGTCTTCCCCTCCTTCCCTGTTGAGGATGAGGAGTTCAAGATTAGATGGGAGAAGGCAGCGAAGAAATGTTCCAAAACATTCTTGGAGCTGCTCTGCGAACATAATACTAAAACTCTTATGAGTCTTGAAGCAGAAATAGAGGGTATTGGAACGGTCCTGAACGATAAGTTACATGAACAAGCCCTGAGTAAACTTGAGGAAGAACTAGAAGAGGAAAGTTTGAAGTGGGAGAAAGATCTCAAGGAATATAAGCTAAAAAAACTACATAGAGATTCACAGGATTATGCCAACAATAAGGTGTTCAAATGGAATGCCCGCCCTAGACCAATGAAACCAAAGGGCCAAGGCGGACGTGGTGGCCGCGGTGGCCAGGGTGGAAGTGGCGGCCTTGGAGGACAGGGCAACCACGGCGACCCGGCGGACGGAGATTCTAGATCTACTTCACTGACATCTTTAGGGTCACTTCCAAGTGTTTCCTCTTTGAGCTCTGTGGGGACTACAGAGGGAGATCACCATAAAGGCATGGGCACGAGATCTGGATCAGGTCGAAACAATAAACAAAATCCAAATAATAAACCATCGAATAATAAAAAAGGTCAAGGGCGCCTTCAGGTGATTAATCTCTCCTCTCATGTTCTGACAGACTCTCAGTTGGAATTACTATCTAAAGGTTTAAACTATGCTCCAACTAACCCTTTTCATTATTTTTCAGCCCTAAAAGATCTCAACATCTTTGCACGAAAGTTACTCCTACGCAAACTGTACCAAAAAAGACCTGTTGGAGATCCTGTGAATCTGGCGGAAAGAGAGGCAAGGTTAGCCCTTGAGGAACTTCTGGATAATGAGACCACTGCAGTTACCTGTGAGTTTCCAAAATCCCTATTGCCGAAATCTAAACGCTTCCCACCCTTGTCCGTCTGTCCAGCAGTGGATATTTTCACTAGACTGGTGTCAGAAGATTTTAAACAAATATCTGTACGTAGAAATTTTGATAACTTAACACATGAACATCGCTCAGCTTTACAACAACTGCGTGAGATGGATGATGTAGTTATAAAACAGGCGGACAAGGGTGGGAATGTAGTGATATGGCCAAAAACAAAATATGAGCGCGAAGTGTTTAGGCAATTGAGGGACAAAGAAACATACCAGAAACTTTCCTTTAATCCTCTATCTGGTTTTTCCAAAGAACTAGGTAAGATCCTAGATAGAGCCTTTGACCAGGGCATTATAGATAAAAAAATGAGAGAAGGACTAAACATTAAATCTGCGCGTATCTCGACCTTCTATATTCTTCCAAAAGTCCACAAGGATGCCGTCAACCCTCCGGGTCGTCCGATCGTGTCTGGGATTGACAATTTATGTGAACCCATTTGTCGGTTTATCGACCATTATTTAAAACCTTTAGTGGAGATACTTCCATCATATGTGAAAGACACGACGGACGTCCTGAGACGTGTTGACGGCATCTTTGTGGACCAAGACACCCTCTTTGCATCCTTGGATGTAGAGAGCCTCTACACCTCGATAGGGCATGATGATGGGCTACGAGCGGTTCGTTTTTTCTTGGATGCTGGCGGTCGGGGCGGCAGGATGGGTGACCTGGTGCTCGAGCTGCTCCGCTTTGCCCTGACGCATAATTTTTTTGTTTTTAAAGATCAGTTTTACCTTCAGTTACGCGGCACTGCAATGGGCGCGGCCTGTGCGCCTTCGTACGCTAACCTCTTTCTGGGGTTCTGGGAGAGGTTGGTTTTTGGCGGCGGAGGCGTGCAGGCCGATGCCCATTTGCAGTGCTGGTACAGATATATAGATGACATCCTGATCTTGTGGCAGGGCACTGCGGAGCGGCTTGAGGCCTTTGTGGGTGAGCTAAATAATAACAATATGAACATTAAATTGACATTAAAATATAGCCCCACGGAAATGGAATTTTTAGACATCAAAATTAAATTGGACGCATCTAGGATGATTCAAACTGATGTGTTTCGGAAAGAAACATCAACTAACGCACTCCTACATGCGTCCTCTGCACACACAGGGTCGACCATCAAGGCCGTCCTGACTGGCCAGTATCTGAGAATGCGACGTATATGCTCGTCTACCCAGGATTTTGAGAAACAGGCGGGCGACCTGCGGAGTCGTTTTTTAGAACGGGGATACACCAAGCGTTCTTTGAAAAAGAGCTATGCCAGAGCCAAAAAGACGGAGAGGCAAGAACTCTTGCAATACCGTGGTAAATTTTCTAGTGAGGACAAAGATCAAACACGCTTCATTGGCACGTTCAACCAAGGGTGGGATGAAATGAGAAAAATATTTGATAAACATTGGTCGATTTTAAAGACGGATCCCGTCCTAGCCGAGACCATCTCTGACAGGCCATTGATGACTGCCCGGCGCGCAAGGAATCTTAAAGATTTTCTTGTGGACAGCCATTATGTCCCACAGAAACAATTACCATTCGGACATCGAACTCAACGCTTGGGTTGTTACCCCTGCGGCGATTGTATCGCATGCCCCAATATCCTCCGCACGGGGACCTTTCACTCTAGCGATAACAAGAAGTCATACCAAATACGACATTACATCTCGTGTAGTTCTACTCATGTAGTTTACTTTGCCACATGTGGCTGCCCACGTATTTACGTGGGACTAACATCACGTGAATTACGGGTTAGAGTGAGGGAACACGTGCGGGGGATTGAGGCAGCTAAAGATTCCGAGGACATCACATTGCTCAAAACCCTACCTAGGCACTTTAAAGTCCATCACAATAGTGACGCTAGTAGCCTACAAGTTAGAGGCATTGATGTTATTCATGCAGGGATTAGAGGGGGAGACCTGAAAGGTATGCTCGCTAGGTGTGAAGCGAAGTGGATTTCCACTCTCGACACCCTAGTACCCAGGGGACTAAATGAAGTAATCAGTTATGCTCCGTTCATCTAGTTGTATGGTTGTCCTGCATTGTTTTCCTGCACTAGCTTTGCTTGACCTTTGGTGTTCTTTGTCTATGTGTCTATGTAATCAGAAAACTTTTTTCTGTCCCCTCTTTTTAGTTTGTGGATCAACATGGCCTCTAATTTCATGTCCGCATCTGCCTTCATAATGGGATCTATTATGAGAGAAACGGCCAGAGATAACCAACGTATGGATTCCTATGGACTACCAAGAACAATATACTTAGTGTTACTTTATGATTATGAGATAATACTGTCCTTTAGGAATCATCCTTATACTTTCTAATGCTGGCTATTTCTCCCTATCTTTGGATATCACATGTCCTTTTTCTCCCCAGTGTGCGCGCGCGCGTGCTGGGGCTCGCTCTTTCCGGCGATCCATCCCGCGACCAATTAGTGCGCACGCGCATGGCGCCATGGCAACTGCCTGACTCCATGCACGTCATTTCATCACGCACTTCCGGTACGCGGGCGGGACTTCCGGTACGGCGATATCCGCAGTGCGCGTGCGCCGCGCCGGCTGGGGGGCAGGAGAGACAGGTGAAGTCCATTTGTGGACATTTGTGGTGCATATAAGGCCATGACCGCGGGTTGTGAATAGGTTTTCCCTGAGGAAGCAAACAATGTGGTAGCGAAACACGTGTAGGATGACTGTCTTGTCCTTGTGTTTGTCCTGAACCTGGCACCTCTCCTACAAGCATTGGACAGTATGGGTAACTATACCTTTGAAATATTTACAGTTGGAGAAACCTTTCTCTTTGCAATTAAGGATTTAGGATTGTTTAGTACCCATAGGTCTGTAGTCCAATAGCTGTGGAGATCTTTTCAGTCATTTCTCATGAACTATAGGATTGTGCACTAGTGGTTGCTTAATAATGATGAGAGACATATATAGATACCTCTGAAACCATATCAGGTGGAACTAATGAGAATTGCCCTTGAAAGATATACAACTTTACTCGTGGTTCACAGTCTGTTATATGGTCTCTCTCGTTAGTCACTGTACTAAACCTTGTGCCATTTTTATTTGTATGTTCAGAGAATCCCATTGTACCAGGTTCTTTTAATGTTATATGTGTTCACTAAATGTATCGCCCTTGAATTGTATTCTTTGTACTTTATATAACTTTTGTGAGGAATTTTACTGTGATCTGAATAAATTTTGATACTTTTTGCATAAAAAAACTCCTGTTGTTCTCCTGATATTCATATTGATGCTTTGGAGGTGCTATATAAGATTAGCCGTATATAATGTTGATATTGGACCCTATGTATTCATCTTCACTGTCTGCCTGCATTCTCCAGTCAATCTGCTGTTTGTACCCTGCACGCGTCACTGACCCCGTGGTCCATGTGCCCACCTGGACCTTGTGCTTTGAGGTTCCTCCTCACCTAACACATAGGTTGGACCACTGGGTTAATCTCAAGTTTCTCACAAACTAAATGATTACCCATTTTATGTACACAGGCAAAAGTAGAAAATAAAAGACTCAGACACCTCATGGGGAGTTTAAAAAAATAAAATTTAATTTTTTTTATAAATATTATTTATGTATATTTTATATGTGCTGGTTACCTCCCATCACTCACCAAGAGCGTACAGCAACACTCAGGACAGGAAAACCCCCCAGTGGAGGAAACCTGTAGGGAAACCATGGCCGCTGTACTGCCCTTCCTCCGGGCATACTAAGGGAGGTCACCGATATAATAAGTCTGTGTACAGTATATAGTTTGTGTAGTAGTGTGTGTGTGTGTGTGTGTGTACGCGCCAATATACCAGGCCGTGCTCCGCTGATTCGTCGCCGCTAGCCAAGACGACCAATCAGCGAAGAGTGTTTTAAAATACGCGCCAAGCCGTACTCCGCTTCACTGATTGGTCGACGCGGCTGGCAGTAACCAATCAGCGAAGTGTAGCATGGCTTGGCAGGGGTTTTGAATGCCGCGCCGTGCGATTCATATTTCCCACCAAGTCGTGCTGCTTCGCTGATTGGTCGCTGCCGGCCGCAGCGACCCATCAGCTAAGAGTGTATTAAAACACGCGCCAAGTGCGCTGATCGGTCGCCGCGGCAAGCAGCGACCAATCAGCAAAGCGGAGCACGGCTTGGCAGGGGCTCTGAATCCCACGCCGCTCATTGGTCGCCGCTGACAGCGGCGACCACTCAGTGGCGCGGGATTCATATTTACCGCCAAGCCGTGCCGCTTCACTGTTTGGTCGCTGCGGCCGGAGGCAGGATGGAGCCAGCGGTGTCGGTGTGAAGCGGTGTCGGTGTGAAGCGGTGTCGGTGTGAAGCGGTGTCGGTGTGAAGTGGTGTCTGCGATGTGTGGCGGTGTCGATGTGCGGTTGTGTCGCTGTTCAGTCGCCGGCCGAGACTAATCAGCAGGGGCAGAAAGGGACAGGATGGAGTGAGCAGGGCAGTGGCGGTGTTGGTGTGAGGCGGTATCAGTGTTGTGCGGCGGTGTCGGTGTTCAGTCGCCGGGCGAGACGAATTAGTAGAGGCAATAAGGAGCGGGGCAGGATGGTGGCGGGGCAGGATGGTGGCGGGGGGGGCAGGATGGAGCCGGCGGGGCAGGATGGAGCCAGCGGGGCCTGCGGTGTGCAGCGTTGTCTGTGCTCAGTGGCCGGGCGCGACTAATCAGTGGGGCAGAATGGAGCGAGTGGGGCAGGGTCGGCCTGGGGAGGCAGGATGAAGCCGGGGGGGGGAGCAGGATGGAGCCGGCAGAGCATGGAGACAGGGGGGGCAGGATGGTGGCAGGGGGGAACAGGATGGAGCGAGCGGGGCAGCATGGAGCCGGGGGGGCAGGATGGAGTCAAGATGGAGTCGGGGGGGGCAGGATGGAGCGATCAGGGCAGGATGGAGCCGGGGGGGCAGGATGGTGGTGGAGGGTCAAGATGGAGTCGGCGGGGCAGGATGAAGCCGGAGGGACAGGTTGGGCCAGAGTGGCAGGATAGAGGTTCCAGGGGGGCAGGATGGAGCCAGGGGCGCCGGATGGAGTCAGGGAGGGCAGGATGGTGGCGGGGGGGGGCAGGATGGAGTGAGCGTGGCAGGATGGAGCAGGGGTTGGGAGCAGGATGGAGCCGGGGGGGGTGGGCAGGATGGATCGAGCGGGGCAGGATGGAGCGAGCGGGGCAGGATGGAACCGGGGGGGCAGGATGGAGGCAGGGTGGAGCCGGGGGGGTACAGGATGGAGCGATCAGGGCAGGATGGAGCCAATGGGGCAGGATTTTGGTGGGGGGGCAAGATGCAGCCGGCGGTGGAGGATGGGGCCGGCAGGGCAGGATGGAGCTGGCATGACATGGTTCCAGGGGGGCAGGATGGAGCCAGGGGGGCCGGATGGAGTCGGGGAGGGCAGGATGGTGGCAGGGGGGCAGGATAGAGTGAGCGGAGCAGGATGGAGCAGGGGGTGGGGGGGTTGGCAGGATGGATCGAGCTGGGCAGGATGGAGCGAGCGGGGAAGTATGGAGCTGGGGGAGCAGGATGGAGCTGGGGGGGTGGGCACGATGGATCAAGCAGGGAAGGATGGAGTTAGGGGGATAGGATAAAGACGATTTGGCAGGATGGAGCCGTGGGGAGGGGCAGGATGGAGCCAGCGGGGCAGGATGGTGGCTGGGGGGGGAAGGATGGAGCA
This sequence comes from Allobates femoralis, assembly GCA_033576535.1. Taxonomy (NCBI): domain Eukaryota; kingdom Metazoa; phylum Chordata; class Amphibia; order Anura; family Aromobatidae; genus Allobates; species Allobates femoralis. The sequence goes on from JARQOC010000244.1 coordinate 98,983, forward strand.
AGCGGGGCAGGATGGAAGCAAGTGGGGCAGGATGGAGCTGGGGGGGCGGCAAGATGGAGCGATCAGGGCAGGATGGAGCCAGGGGGGCAGGATGGAGGCGGGGGGCAGGATGGAGCGAGCGAGGCAGGACGGTGGCGAGGGAGCAGGATTGAGCTGGCAGAGGGGGGCAGGATGGAGACATCGGAGGAGGGGCAGAATGGAGCCGGCTGGGGGAGTGGGCAGGCAGGATTGAGCCAGCGGGGGGAGTGGGCAGGCAGGATGGAGGCGATCGGGGCAGGATGGAGCGGGGTGGGCCGGACAGAGCAGGGGGGGGCAGGATGGAGCCGGGGGTGCAGGATGGAGGCAGGGGAGCAGGATGGAGCGAGCGGGGGGGTGAGCAGGATGGAGCCGGGGAGAGGGCAGGATGGAGCCGGTGGGGCAAAATGGAGAAAGCGGGGCAGGATGGTGGCGGTGGGGCAGGATGAAGCGATCGAGGCAGGATGGAGATGGGAAAGGGGGGCAGAAGGATGGAGCCGGGGGGAAGGGCAGGATGGAGCCGGTGGGGGAACAGGATGGTGTTAGGGAGGCAGGATGGTGGCAGGGGGGCAGGATGGTGGCGGGGCATTTGATGTTCTTCTCCACTTACCTGGTGGGCGGATCGATGTTGCAGAGAGAGCAGGGCTGGGCATAATTCCTCCTCCACCAACGCACTGCCCAGCTGTGGTAGATGTTCCTCTCTCTCTTCCACGCCCAATGGTCGGGGTCTTGCGCCATGATCTAGAATTAAAAATCATATAAGTTATTTTAATCACTACAGGATTTTAATCAAGGCTTATAGTATTCACGTTTTATATTACTAACCAGATCGCAGGTGTCCTCTTCAACCCAAGCTCGAAATCCCATCCTGGTTAGCAGTATGTCGCGCAGGTACAGGAGCCAATCCTTCATCACAGTCCACGTCCATCCGAAGGCCAGGCAGTAGATCGTCAGGTGAAGTTGCTCGTCCTCTTCAAACTGGTTGGCTAAAAGGCTGGAAGGAAAAATAATAAAAACAACTAAATTACAAAAAGGCTATTTTGGATTGAGCCATGTTGTAAATGTATTTAATATTACAAGCAACTCACAGAGATGGGTAGAAGAAAGTCCCATATTCCTCAGGGCGCAGTCCGGCTCTTCTGAAGTAGGCGAAGACCATGGCGAGGAGATACTAAAGACATGAAGGCTTTATATTATACGTGTATACAGGACATATATATGCTCAATATATCCTTATCTGTCCACTATTACAGCAATGTAAGACCTTTTAGCTCACTATGATGGAACTCCTCAGGTTTGGATAATTTTCTATCCATCAATACAATAATACCTTGTCCGAAACCTTAAGGCAGCTGTCCCAGGCTAGGAAGTTCTTGATGTCTTCATCTTCTACAAAAAGGATAGAAATAAGATTTCTTCACGAAAAATTTTTTCATCTACAACTTCTAAAATATAACATTTTAACAATAAAATACAGAAAAACAACATGATGGCTCCTGCCTCCCAGTGCCCGCAGCATTGCCGAGATGGCTCCTTCCTCCCAGTGCCCCCAGCATTGCCGAGATGGCTCCTGCCTCCGAGTGCCCGCAGCATTGCCGAGATGGCTCCTGCCTCCCAGTGCCTGCAGCATTGCCGAGATGGCTCCTTCCTCCCAGTGCCTACAGCACTGTCGAGATGGCTCCTTCCTCCCAGTGCCTGCAGCACTGTCGAGATGGCTCCTTCCTCCCAGTGCCTGCAGCACTGTCGAGATGGCACCTTCCTCCCAGTGCCTGCAGCACTGTCAAGATGGCTCCTTTTTCCCAGTGCCCACAGCATCGCCAAGATGGTTCATGCATTGCCGGGACACCCATCGCACCACCCGCAGCATTGCCTTACTCCTGCCACCGCCATGCACCGCCGCTCCACAGCGCCCCTACCCCTCTTTAAGCTGCAACAGGTTTACAAGACCCTTTATGGCATACTTGGAAGATGCAAGTCTTACCAAGCAGTGCGAAGAAAGCTGCCCGCTCTTCTGGCTGTGGGATGTCTTCGTCCATCTTCTTCTTCTTGGCCTCTTCTTTGGTGGTTGACTGGGAACTGTGATAGAAATAATTAGATATTTTAGTATTGGGCCTCATGCACATGTTGTATTATGGCTCCATATAGGTTCTGAACTCTAAGGAGCTGTAGTAGAAATTTATGGGCCCATATTGTACTTCTGTGTTCCTATTATTGAGTGGGAATTGCCAATTGATTTCTGAGTATTTTGAGTCATTCATGTCCAGTGTGCCGGCCGCGGTGCTGCTTCTGTGGAATCATAGTGAGCTATTTCATGTAAAATATGTGTCCAAAAGCTATTGTGAGCATTTTCTTAAAAATAACCATGCCTTGTGTTCTGATAAGTGTTTCTTCGTGGACTGATTTGACGTTGGTTTTATGCTGTAATTGGCAGATAATGTGTAGTGGAGACGTGAATGTTCACTATGGATTTGCTGGTGTAAGTGTATGGAGTATGAGGACCGCAGGGCATTTTTTAATATTAAAAATAATTTTTGGCATGGGCCTCTGCTGCAGAGCATCCCTAGCTTTGTAGCATGCACCCTGGCCAGCTCCACAGTACAATAGTTCAGTTCACAGTTTCCCTCATCAAGGGCCAAGGCAGACAAAGAGTTAATGATGCTGAAAACAGTTCTTTACTATAACAGTCTCATGAAACATAGGCACATAGCTTCAACGTGACTTTGATAGGGGTATTCACAATGACTGACTTTGGTGCAGACTGCTCCCGCCATCCCGGTACCTCTAGGCTCTCACCCACTCCGTTCAGCACCACGGTATCCCTCTGTAAATTTATTTAGTCTCTACTGGCTGCAGCCCAAAATTTGCCATTGGGATCTGCTTCAGTGGAACAGTTAGGGCCACCTTTTAGATAGACGTTCCTTTACCGCCAGCCCCGTTTCGACCCATTTACCCAGGTCTATGCTGAAGTTTACTACACGCACACCGGAGTGATCAGTCGCTTCATGAGAAGGCGCCAATGGGTTAACTGTCAATTCAGGGTGAGTGATTCTTGCCTGCGTCTTGGGCCTACTTTCCTGCTGCCCAGAATCACTCTCCAGTGTGACCCAGAGGGTCCGATCAATTCTAAGCAATGGTCTGAAGTTCCAGCGGTTCCTCTTCTCCTTTACTAGGGGACTCCCTGCTATCTCTACACTGCAGGCCCGTTTTACCGACTGGGCCCCACGTCTCTAAGGAGTATCAGTAATTAATATTAACATCTTTCATAACTAAAGGGAACCGGGGAGCAGTCTTTGCCTAAACCACTAGGTAGCTATATACACATAATTAAATATACAACTCTTAAGAATTGACATAAAGACAATGCACCCTCCTGGGTGGGGTGACAGCACCCTAGACGCTCCTACAGAGATCAGGGTGTATTTAAGAAAGTGGGAGATGTGTGCAGTAGCAATCTATAGCTCAGGCATGTAGAAGTGCTTCAGCATAGTTTTATTAATTATTTGTTTTTCTTTTTCTTTCTTTATACAGCAAAAAAAAAATTCTTGAAAAATATCAGAAATAAGAAATCAAGTCATGAGCCTTCACTTGTTAGGAGAGATGGTGTTGGCGCAGGCTCATGACTTGATTCCGCATTCTCCTCGGCCTCTTGACATTTACTTTACAAAAGCCCAGATGGGTCTAAACATCGTATATATTCTTCAAGAGATTCTATTTTCCGTTATAAAGAAAAAAAAAAAAGAATACAATATTTTTCGCTTTGTAAAAAAACACCCAAAATTTGGTTAGGTAAAAGAGAAAAAAATTTTTTTTTAATGGTAAATGGAATCTGTCTCCAAGATGTCAACACTTCCCAGGTTCCTCTATTTGTTTGAAACCATCCTGATTAAGGTCCCAATGAATGTACTAAAAAAAAGTCCAAACGCTGATTTAAAACTTATCTGGCACTCTGGAAGGCACCGTATACCTGTATACACGTAGCCTGATGCTGCCACCACCATGTTTCACTGTTGGGATTGTATTGGGCAGGTGATGAGCAGTGTCTGGTTTTCTCCACACATAGCGCTTAGGATTATCACCAAAAAGTTCTATCTTCATCTCATCAGACCAGAGAATATTATTTCTCACAGTCTGGGAGTCCTTCATGCATTTTCTTGCAAATTCTATGTGGGTTTTCATATGTCTTGAACTGCGGAGAGGCTTACGTTGGGCCACTCTGCCATGAAGGCCTGACTGGTGGAGAGCTGCATTAATAGCTGACCTTGTGGAACTTTCTCCCATCTCACTACTGCATCTCTGGAGCTTAGCCTCAGTGATTTTGGGGGTTCTTCTTCACCTCTCTCACCAAGGTTCTTCTCCCACGATTGCTCAATTTAGCTGGATGGCTAGGTCTAGGAAATCTTCTGGTGGTCCCAAACATCTGCCATTTAAGGATTATGGAGGCCACTGTGCTCTTAGGAACCTTGAGTACTGTAGAAATTATTTTATAACCTTGGCCAGATCTGTGCCTTACCACAATTCTGTCTCTGAGCTCCTTGGGCAGTTCCTTTGACCTCATGATTCTCATTTAGTCAGACATGCACTATGAGCTGTGAGGTCTTATATAGACAGATGTGTGCCTTTCCAAATCAAGTCCTAACAGTTCAATTAAACACAACAATGAAGGAGTAGAACAATCTCAAAGAGGATGAAAAGGAAATGGACAGCGTGTGTGTCTTAAATATGAGTGTCTGAGCAAAGGGTCTGAATACTTCTGACCATGTGTTATTTCAATTATTCTTTTTTAGTAAATTTGCACAAATAACTACATTGCTGTTATTTTTGTCAAGATGGGGTGCAGAGTGTACATTAATGACAAAAAAATGAACTTTTTTGAATTTACCAAATGGCTGCAATGAAACAAAGGGGTTGGAATACTTTCTGTACACTCTGTAGGGGCAGCCTAGTGATATATGCCCTAGTACACTCCTGGGGCCCATGGCCTTCACCAGAGACCTCTGGCATAACTCCAGAATTAAATTTAAATCAGCGTATTCCGCGTTTTTTTCGCGGCCGCACCTGCCGCAAGTTCCCATAGACTTTGTATGTACCTGCCGCAATCCCCCATATATTTTGTATGGGGCTTGCCGCAAGTGAACCGCAAGTGCGGCCGTTATGCTGTAATCGCGACAGTTGCGGTTTTTTTCGCCGCAACTGCCGCGATCAGCGTAAAATGCTGATGTGAAAGCAGCCTAAGTTTATGAAGATAGATGAACTCGCAGCCCCACTTTGCCACTTTTGGTATTCTCTAGGGACTGCTCTGATTATACCTGAACCCAGACAGAAGAACTAATGACTTGTATATATTAAGAACAGGGTACACGGAGGGTGGTGGAAATTGGGTTAGGCTGCGGGACCTGAGCTGAGGCTGTGTCATGACGATGTCCTATGGTGGCCACCATTTTCCTGTGTTCCTGCTTGCTTTGGCAAACTACTCTTCATGCTCTAGTTTCAAGGACTTTGAGAAAATCGAGATCCGGAGCCTTTTTCTTGAAGTCCTGGACACTAGAGCATGAGGAGCATTTTACCAAAGCAAGTAGGAACACCAGAAAATGGCAGCCACCACGAAACATCGCCGCGACACAGCCCCAGCTCTGGACCCTCAGTTTTGCCCCAATCCATGGACCCTATCTCTGGCGCCCCTGCTCCACCACCGCAGCCCCACTCGGTGAGTTTCATAAAACAGAAAAAGAAAGAACAACATCCACATTATAAGACGCACCCCAATTTTCCCCTCAATTTGAATTGGGGGGGAAGGTGCTTTTTACAATCCGAAAAATACGCCAATTGATAGAACTATATTGAAGCACTTATACATACCTGATATATATATATATATATATATGTATATATGTGTGTTTACCGCACATATTTTCCACTTTCTTTGAGCGCCAATGATTATTTTTCATTTAACCGTAATTATCATTTGTTCTTCTGACAACTAATTGAATAGTGAGGAATCAAACTTACCTCTCCTCTTCGTACAGGGCGATCAGTTCTCTCTTCCTCTTCCTCGTGGCCATCCTTCCTCTTCTTCCTGGAAAGTGATATACAGAACAGGTAAAACCCAAATATGCAATACATGACTCTTTCTAAAAGGATCCTTCAGAGAGAAATACTTCCAACCTAATGTGTCACTCTAGACATAACTAGAACAGCTTATATTTCCCATATTACATGTGTGTCCGGACTGCACCTTACCGGTATATATTGGATTGGGTCAAGTCTTACATTACCAGACAGTAGTGTCGCTGTTTTTGGAAAACAAATATGGAAAAGCCTTTAACCAGTCATATAAGTTACATTGTTCTTATCTAACTAACTAAGCTTGATGATCCCCCCCATATAAATATCTGTATACCGTATTTTTTGTATTCTAAAATGCAGTTTTGTTCCCCAAAATTTTGGAGGAAAGTGAGGGTGCATTTTGTAATCCAAATCTACAGTTTCTGTACTTTAGGGGGGCGGCTCTGGAGTGGTGTCCAGGGGCTGGAGGAGGCTGGCTGCAGAGGCAGCCCATGGTCACGTGCCCCCGCTCATTAAACTCATATAATATGCACTGCATCCTGCTGTCCACCTTTCGGTGCTGAAACCTTGCTGAGAGATGGACGGGAGAGGAGGCGCATATTATATGAGTCTTCTGTCACCCCCCTATTGTGCACTCACACCCTCCATTCTGGATATGCCCCCCGTCACTCTATATGCCCCCATGCTGGTGCACACAGTAAAATAATAAAAGCCTACAAGTAGTATTCAACCCCATGCAGATTTAGCTGGTTGACACATGCAGAATTAACTTGGCATTGTGACATTTGGACTGTAGATCAGCCTGGAAGTGGGAAATGCACTGCAGCCAAAAAGATTTTTTAATTTTTTTTTTTTTTTTTTTTTTAAAGCGTTAAAATTTAATTCAGAGGGTCATTTATTATTCAACCCCTCAAACCACCAGCATTCTGTTTGGTCCCCCTAAAGTATTAAGACGTAGTTCAGGCACAAAGAACAATGAGCTTCACATGTGTGGATTAATTATCTCTTTTGCCAGTCTTTTCTGACTATTTAAGACCCTCCCCAAACTTGTGAACAGCACTCATACATGGTCAACATGGGAAAGACAAAGGAGCATTCCAAGGCCATCAGAGACAAGATCGTGGAGGGTCACAAGGCTGGCGAGGGGTACAAAACCCTTTCCAAGGAGTTGGGCCTACCTGTCTCCACTGTTGGGAGCATCATCCAGAAGTGGAAGGCTTATGGAACTACTGTTAGCCTTCCACTGCCTGGACAGCCTTTGAAAGTTTCCTCCCGTGCCGAGGCCAGGCTTGTCCGAAGAGTCAAGGCTAACCCAAGGACAACAAGGAAGGAGCTCCGGGAAGATCTCATGGCAGTGGGGACATTGGTTTCAGTCAATACCATAAGTAACGTACTCCACCGCAATGGTTTCCGTTCCAGACGAGCCGGTAAGGTACCTTTACTTTCAAAGCGTCATGTCAAGGCTCGTCTACAGTTTGCTCATGATCACTTGGAGGACTCTGAGACAGACTGGTTCAAGGTTCTATGGTCTGATGAGACCAAGATCAAGATCTTTGGTGCCAACCACACACGTGACATTTGGAGACTGGATGGCACTGCATACGACCCCAAGAATACCATCCCTACAGTCAAGCATGGTGGTGGCAGCATCATGCTGTGGGGCTGTTTCTCAGCCAAGGGGCCTGGCCATCTGGTCCGCATCCATGGGAAGATGGATAGCACGGCCTACCTGGAGATTTTGGCCAAGAACCTCCGCTCCTCCATCAAGGATGTTAAGATGGGTCGTAATTTCATCTTCCAACAAGACAACGGCCCAAAGCACACAGCCAAGAAAACCAAGGCCTGGTTCAAGAGGGAAAAAATCAAGGTGATGGAGTGGCCTAGTCAGTCTCCTGACCTTAACCCAATTGAAAACTTGTGGAAGAAGCTCAAGATTAAAGTCCACATGAGACACCCAAAGAACCTAGATAACTTGGAGAAGATCTGCATGGAGGAGTGGGCCAAGATAACTCCAGAGACCTGTGCCGGCCTGATCAGGTCTTATAAAAGACGATTATTAGCTGTAATTGCAAACAAGAGTAATTCCACAAAATATTAAACCTAGGGGTTGAATAATAATTGACCCACACTTTTATGTTTAAAATTTATTAAAATTCAACTGAGCAACATAACTTTTTGGTTTGTAAGATTTATGCTTCTGTTAATAAATCCTACTCTCGTTTGCAGTTTGAAGGCTCTAACTTATTTGCATCTTATCAAACCACCTAAATCTGCAGGGGGTTGAATACTACTTGTAGGCACTGTAACTAACCCTCCGCCACTCCCTGCCTGCAGTTTGCCACCTTCTTTCTGTCTCTGTGCTGATTGGTATCCGATCATGTGGCCGAGGCCCACAGACATGACGTCATTGCTGTGGGCCCCCCC